>CANYCX011588842.1:0-17017 GCA_948193385.1 Breynia disticha f. nivosa | reverse complement strand
GGCATGGAGGGATTTTTAAAAGAGAAATTTTAAATTTGAAAAGGGCTTATCTAAATCCTAAATGATTAGGATAGCTATGTGAAATTTAAAACCAAATTTCGAATTTTCAAAAGGCCTTATCAAGATCTAAAACTTTTGTCTATAAAAGAATGACAAACCTAGTCATTTTTTACTAGTTGAGCCATCCTTCAAACACCATTCTCCAAAGCCGTGAGCCTCTTCCAAAATCAAAGAGTGAGATTTTTAGGTATTCTCTCAAGAGTGAAGTGAGATTCAGGGGCTGACTGTGTGATCTAATCAACGTGGAGCCTTCGGTTTCCCAAGAATCTCATCCGAAATTGACAATCTAAGGTGGTACGTTTTCTACCTGTGCTAGTACACGTATTTTGCTAATATGTGTGTTAATTCTGTAGAGGAATCACACGTGGGGTTCTTATTTGGTGTCATAAAGGTCACCTTAGTGCATTCTAAGGTGGTAGATACTTGTTTTTTGCCCTAAACCAATCGGCCAACCAAGGAGCTAGCAAAGGTATGATCTTTCTTCATGAAGTTCTAGTTTTTAAGTTATCTGTATGTCAACCGATTGTACATGGCATGTTTTGAGTCGATTCTATGTTGATCTTGGATCATTCTTGCGTGTTCTTGATGTGTTTTCCACTGCCAAAAATTTTTGAAACACGTAGGAAATCCAACAAAAAGTACATGGAGCGTGCTTAGCCCAAGTTGGTCGTTCTGTGGGCACAAATTGTGCCAAATTACCTGTTCCTGATGGATATGAGAACGAGGGGCGTGTCACTCGCATAACCCGTGCATCCTACATATTTTTTCTGCTTAAATAAGACTGAATTTAATGAGCAGAAATGATAAAGATTAGTAGGGATGATTGCTCTATTGCATAATGTACATAAAACATAATAAATGACGAGTACTTATACATTAAATACTTTGGTAAGAGTTTTAAATGCACTCAATGAGTAATTAATTAATCACATTAGATTGTGCAGTTGTGGTGTGTGCAGATATTGAAGGATTTTCACGAGGAGGGCAGATAGATCACATTTTCTTTTAAATTAAAACATGGGTTGTGTCATGAGGAATTTTAAATAGGCCGTTGGCTTGGCTTTGTATTTTTTGAAACCATGTGTAAACATTTAATTGCTGAGTATTTTCTTTGTTATCATTTTTGAACATATAAAGAAAAAAAGGATACTTGGATATATCAATGTTTTTAAAATTAATCAAAAATAAATAAAAATAAATTTTGGGTGTGAAATTTATTCATTAATATTTGCATAAATCTAATTATTCAAATGTTTAATTTCTAACATATAATTTTGAATAAAAATATGTAAATTTAATTACTTGATATTTTTAGTTAAAGATATTAACTTAAAAAATAAGTACTATTTTGGCTTGATTATTTAAGTTAAGTAATTTTTTTTGTTATCAAATTCACTTAAAGTAATTAAGTACTTAATATTTTAAATTAAGCACTTAATTGATGGTATCAAACACTTCTTTGTATGTTTGTATGTGTATCGAATTTTTTTAACTAAAATGTGTGAAATATCGCTTACCCCTCTTTATGTAACATCCTAGAATTTGTTTCAATAGATTAAATTAATTATTCATATGAAAAATGAGGAGTTGATTGAATGTTGATTAGGTGTTGACATAAGTATGTATAAAAGGAAAAACAAGCCAGAAAAATAACAAAGTACACGTTGTGGACTCAAGTATGCAGAGTGGCAATGACCACACGTACTTAAGGTTGACAACGTGTAGTTTAGGTGCAAACAGACGCGTGGTGAGGGCGATAGCGCATAGTCATGGTATGACCACACGTACTTTATGCTGACCACGCATACTTGTCTGAAACCATGAGCTAGAGTGAATTAGAAGTAGAGAAGGATGACGAGGCTTTATTTCTTTGTCTGTAAAAAGGAAATCGAAGAAGGTGATGGTAAGAAAGAAAGGAAAGAGAGAGATACAGAGAAAGAGAGATGAGAGAGATAGAAAAGAAAGGGAGAGACACAGAGAAAAAGAGACAAGAGAGATAGAAAGGAAAGGGAGAGATACATAGAAAAGAGACGAGAGAGATAGAAAGGAACGGGAGAGAAAGAGAGATTTAGCTCAGGAAATTGACGATTGGAGCAGGCTCAGCATTATAGATATTGAGTTGGTGTCAGTACTTCTGACTTTGCACGTATTTGAGGTAAGTGTTCTATGTTTACGTGTAAGTGTTATTGTGCTTACTAAATTCATTCCTAAGGTTATTTCTTATAAATGAGAATGTAGATTTTCTAGGCATATATATATTTATCAATATATCAGACCTATAATGTTTTGTATTGAGGATTTCTAGAATTAGATGAATCAAGTTGAAAATGAGATGAATTGGTTGATTTGGAGTTGATTTCATCTTTTCTAGTAAGTTTGAATATGATTTGGTTAAGATAAAAGGTTGACATATATGTCTTGGTTGACAAATAATTGATTTATATTTATATATGCCTTAATGGATATATGATTGACATAAAGATGGCTTTAAGTTGATTATTGAAAAGCATGTGTTGCTTTATATTGATATATGTTTGACATGTGGTTGATTTGTGGTCAATAGTTTATACCTGTGTGGTATGTTTTATGTGATCCTGTGTGGATATGTTGTGTGTTTTCTGTGTCATTATGAAATGTACTCTGTGTGAGATGTTGACATGCTTTCTTTGTTCTATTGTTGTGTGTTATGAATGATATTATAGAAAGCATGATAAATGTGAACCTGTGTGGCATCTTATATGCTCTGTGTGAGCTATTCTGTGATTTGTGATGTGTATCGATACAAATGTCATTCATACATTCACGTGTTGCATAAGCATCTGTGTGACACAATGCCTGTGTGGCTATGATTCTTGTGTGGATAAGGACTTACTGTGTGCTGTCCTGGACTTGCTGTGTGCTGTCCATATTTACGAGCTATATGCTCAGAGTTATGTGCTTAGGCTGTGTGTCATTCCTATGCTATGTGCGATAGAGAATTTCCATTGTTGTGTGCTATGGTGGACAATAACCCGGGGTCATCCTGTGTGGATTTTCATTAGCATTGGCATTGCATACATTTGCATTCATATGATTACAATGTTATAATATGGATATCCTGTGTGTATAACCTATGTGGTTCGTGATTGTTGTGTGCTATCCTGTGTGGATATAGATCTGTGTGATCTAGTTTATTGTGTTCTATCTTGTGTGGATATAGATCTGTGTAATCTGGATTTGTTGTGTGCTTAATTAATGAATTCCTGTGTGGACTATTGATATCTGTTTGATATAATATTTGTGTGATTAGTGTTTCCTGTGTGGCTATTCTGTTTGATTATTCAATGAAAAGCTGTGTGTTAAACTATAAGAAGTGCTGAGTGCTACATTTATGTGATTTGGTATGGTTATGTATATTAAGCTAGGTGCTTTTATATATATACATAACAAATGAAACTTATAATGTGATGTGTGCTAAAAGAATGTAATACTATGTGAAAAGAGTAAGGAAATAGCCTCTGTAAATAATGGAACTAAGGTATAGATTGTTGTGTGCTAAATTATCTTAAGACAGGAATTGAATAGGCTTTTTCGAGAATTAGTACGTCCTCATACTGATCAGCACATCATCGTGTTGAATAATGAATCTGAATGAGAATGAACTTGTGTTTCAATATGGCACATCGGGCCATTAGGGAATTTAAGGATGAACACGACCTCGTGTTCATTAGCACACCAGTGCTAACTGAAAATTCTCATGCACTTCATTTAAACTGAAATTAGGTTTACACTTACTGAGTATTCTTATATACTCACTCCCTTTGATTGTTTACTTGTGGTGCAGGTATAGTAGGATTACTATGAGGAGGACTCGAGCACGTAGATTACAAACATATATTGTTTTGGAAAAGATGTTTAAAGAAATGTATTTTATTTGTTACATTCCAAATAAATTGATTGTATACTTTAATAACTCTTTTCTATATACATGCTTATGTTGAAAATGATTGCAAATATTGGATAAATGGTTTATATTTTGGGATTTGAAATTAACCGGAATTTTATTTTTGAGTCTCACAAACACGATGTTTTTAATTCATTAATAGAAGAGGAATTAACATAAGCATTATCAAAATAATTAGAAAAAACTCTATTAACTAATCTATATTTTTCTAAAATATTTTTTATTATTATAGCAATGTTAGAAGCGGTGTGGGGATCGTCAAAACCTCTAAATGCTAAAAAAAATTTGTATTATAAAGTTTTCATCTACATAATGTCAAGTAATACCTATATATAAGAATGGTTTCTAAGATTATCGCTCTAAATATCACTACAAATAGAAACATGAATATCATTATTTTTAAAATATTCAACTAATTCTATTTTTTTTTGTTCATAAAGTTTTAATACACTTTTTTCTGCTTGATATCTAGAAAATGGTTTAAAAGTGAGTTGAACACATTTAGACATCAAGTTTTTAAATCTTAAATTTTGTCAAAAAGTAAATGTCAAATGATTAACACTAATCATTTCACCAAGTTCATTCAAAGAAAAACTATGATCATAACGAAATAAAGAAGGTTGAGAAGAAGAACCCGCAAACCAGCTTATTTGGGTTAGTCCAACATCCATGTCGACTTTATTGTGGTGAGAATTCTTCAAGTGCCTCGTAAAAGTCTCATATCATCTTCCATGCTTGAACTCGTATTCCTTACTTCAATAATTACAAGTAACACGAAATAAGTAAGAATCGTCTCCCCCTTTAGATTCTTTACAAAAATGAACTCAAAAAATATCGAAAGAATGAGCTCTAGCAATATCTCTTTCTTCTCCCCTCATTTTCATTTCTTTGGGTGGGATGCTATTGCTTCATTCGAAAATATTTTGTTCGTTCGACATTTTTTGCAAAATAAATTGTAAAATGAAGCTTTCAAAGAAATTGAATTTTGTGAATAAAATGAAAGTGAGAAAATAAATGGAGATATTTTGTGAGAGTAAGAGGAAATTGAGAGAATTGAGAGAGAAAATAAAAGTGAAAATTTGTGAAAGGGGTGTGTATTTATAGATTAGATTTAGGGTAAAAAATTAAAAAATTAAAAAAAATGATAAACGGTCAGAACTGGCGGTTCGACAGTTGAAACCGACTGCTGGAACTGGCGGTTCATGTGAACCGATAGTTCCAAACAGCTGGTTCATGATTCAGTAAACTGCTAAACCGTAACCGGACCAGCAAGTCGACCCGGGCTAGTTCCAATTCGAACTGCCGGTCTAGTTCAATTATTTGCAATTCTATCCTGTGCTGTTATAGAGCTAAAATCAAATCCTTCATCTTGGGACCGCTGATTGACCCTTTCACGCTTAACTCAAGAACTAAGACTTGCTAGTTCATTAAATATAAGCATCTTCAATAAGCTCTTAATGTTATTATCCCTATTGGATACGCTCCAAGTTGCCACGAATACAAACTTCAAACCCCATCATCTTGTTACAACGCTCTGCACTGCTCCGAACCCACTTGTAAACTACTCAACAAAAACTCGTAAACCTAAACCCCACCAAAACATTCGCAAATCTAAATGCTCATCTCCGCAAACATAAACATAAACCAACAACCATGGAACTCACCACTACAATCTCTAACACTCCTCCAAAATTCCAAAACCTTAAACGAAACAAACCAACTCCACGCTAGACTAATCACGACTGGCTTTATCAAAAACCCTCATTTCACCTCCAAACTAATCCTCTCACTTTACAATTCACAATATTCCCCTCTTGTTGACTTTGCTCGCCACGTGTTCTTCACTCAACATGCCTTTGCTGACCTGGATAATGTTAATTGCAATGATCCTTTCCTTTGGAACGCAATAATTAAGAGTTACTCTCATGGGAAAAATCCAAAACGTTCCATCTTTGTTTTATGTGTGATGATGGAAAGAGGGGTTAGTGTTGATAAGTACACGCTTTCTTTGTTATTAAAAGCGTGTTCCCGCGTGGGTTTGGTGAACGAAGGAATGCAGATTCATGGGTTGTTGGAAAAATTAGGACTTGGATTTGAATTGTTTTTGCAGAATTGTTTGGTTTGTTTATATACCAAATGTTGGTGTTTGCAGTTTGCGCGCCAAATGTTCGATAAAATGCGTAGCAGAGACTCTGTTTCGTACAATTCTATGATTGATGGGTATGTGAAGTGTGGGAAAGTGGATTTGGCGTATGAATTATTTGAAATTATGCCGGAAAATGAGAAGAATTTGATATCTTGGAATTGTTTGATTAGTGGTTTTGTGAAATTCGAGGATGGGATTGATGTTGCGTGGGAGTTGTTTGATAAAATGCCTGAAAGGGACTTGGTTTCATGGAATCTGATGATAGAGGGATGTATGAAGTGTGGAAAATTTGAAGATGCGCAAGATTTGTTCGATAGAATGCCTAGAAGGGATATGGTTAGTTGGGCTAATATGATCAATGGGTACGCAAAATTAGGGAAAGTTTACACTGCGAGAAGTTTGTTTGATGAAATGCACGAAAGAGATATTGTTGTTTGTAATGCCATGATCGGTGGTTATGTTCAGAATGGTTGTTTTCTAGAAGCTTTGAATATCTTCTATGGTATGCAAGGTAAGTATAATTTGTCTCCTGATGAAGCCACATTGTTAATTGTGGTCTCAGCAATTGCTCGATTGGGACATATGGATAAAGGGATATCGATTCATCGCTATATAACAGAAATTGGATTCTCTTTGAATGAGAAACTTGGTGTTGCTCTCATTGACATGTATTCTAAGTGTGGCAGTGTGGAGGATGCAATGCTGGTCTTTGAGGACATAAAAGAGAAGAATGTTGATCATTGGAATGCTATGATCGGTGGATTAGCCATTAATGGCTTAGGTGAACTGGCTTTCGACATGTTAATTGAGATGCAGAGGATGTGTGTTAAACCCGATGACATCACATTTATCGGGTTATTGAATGCTTGTGGCCATGCTGGCATGGTGAAGGAAGGAATGATGTGCTTTGAACTCATGAGAAGAGTTCACAATATGGAACCTAAACTTCAACATTATGGATGCATGGTTGATATCCTTTGTCGAGCAGGGTTAGTGGAAGAAGCCAAACGGTTTGTTGAGGACATGCCAATTGAACCAAATGAGGTAATTTGGAGAACTTTGCTCAGCGCATGTAAAGCTCGAGAAACTCTCAACATTGGAGAAACAGTGGCTGAACATTTGATTGCGCGACACTCTTACAATCCAAGTTCATATGTGCTTCTTTCTAACATGTTTGCTGGTCTTGGTATGTGGAATGATGTAAGGAGGGTTAGGACAATAATGAAGACAAGAAGCTTGAGAAAGACTCCTGGGCGTAGTTGGATCGAGTTAGAAGGAAATGTTCATGAATTCTTTGCGCAAGACAAGACTCATCCACAAGTTACAGAAATCTGTTCCTTGTTGGATGGTTTGGCGACGCCAATGGAAATTACCTTATAAATTGTGGGTTGGGTTTTAAAGAAAAACACCACGTTTGCCAACTTCGCAGTCTAATTATGGTTATAAGCAGGATTGTATCAAGATCTTTGTTCCTTGTTACAAAGAAAATGTAAATAATGTAAATTTTTTTAATATTGAATTCATAAAATAGATTTTTTTTGCTCTATTTTATACTTCAGTATAGAATTCAATGTGATAAGCGACAGATTCTTGCAGAGTTCTCTCAGATAGAGACGGAGACGGAGCTTTTCCGGCATGGAGAGGAAAAGAAACAGAAGAGATAAAGATATTATAATGTTTTAAAGTGGATAAGGTGCAAATTTCCCCTAATGTTTTGGGTTTAGTCACACGTACTACTTTAGTTTTATATTTGTAAAAATACACCTAAAAGAAATTTATTAAAAATATCACTTTAATCATTAGATTAAAAAACTGTCACTTTTAATTAAGAACAAAGATAGATTGCACTTTTGCCTTCTTTTTCTTTTATAATTACACTCTGTTATACTTTTCAAAGTTTTTTCAAAATTTTACTTTTTTTTACATGTTATACCAGAGTGTTATTTTTTCAAATTAATTATTAAATCATCAACTACCTACTTAATTTGATTTTTACCTAACTTTTTTTTAGACTGATTTCATATAATATTGATTATATTTTTAGATTAATTATATATTTTTTTTAAGTTACAACTTTTAATTACAAACTAAAACAAATTTAAAATCTTTCTCATCATAGATTTTTTATTTACTTACCATAAGATTTTACCTTAACTATTTCTTCAAATATTCTATCTTGTCTATTTCTCCAAACATTTTACCTTGTCTATTTAATTGTACCACAAACATAATCAAAACTTTCAAAATAACTCTTTAATTTATTTTTTTATTTATATCTTTGTAAAATAATTATTTGCACAATCAATTAATTGTTGATAAATGATAAGTCATGTGAAATCAAATTTCTGTTTTAAGATTAAATATTTAGCTAGAGTCTTGATTTTTTTTATTTGAGGTTTATAAACAAGATTTACTATATAATTATTAAAATTTTTGTTAAATAATATATACAATTGGCTTCTCGTAAACAAAAGAAAATATTAATTAGTTTCTATTTTTTAAGCGGTATATAAAGTTTATACAAAATAATGTCTACAAAATTTATAAAACACATAAAAATAGCATATATTAAGTTAAAAGTTTATAATAAGTTTAAATTGATAAAATATTTTTTATTTTTATTTATTAATTTAAAAATATTTCTCATAGTTAGGACATACAAAATTGATATAATATCAACATAAAGTTAATATTTAATTCAAAATCATAAAAAAATGATAAAAAATTAATGGTTACAAATCAATAAATAATATAAAAAATCAACATATATCAAGTTAAAAGTTTGTATCAAGCTTAAATACATAAAAGAATAAATATAAATTTGTGTATAAAATTGTCTTTACATATATAAGGTTTATGTAAGTTTATATGAAGTTTATATTACAATTAAAACAACAAAAAAGATTGTTCCGTATGGAGTGTAATTAAAAAAGAAAAAATCGTATGACATGTAATAAAAAAGAAAAAACAGTATCATATGTGAAATGTTTAAAATACTGAAATTTTTGTAAAAAAAAAGAAGAAAAAAATGGTGTAGAGTGTAATTAATCCAATAATTTTTCGAATATAATACGTTGGGTCTAGTTTATTATTAGGTGAAAAACCAGGTACATATATAACAAACACCTTCTAATGTGTTGATTTAAATCAATAAATAGCATTCATTAGATTTGGTATCAACAAATATTAACTATTAGGTTTATGATTTAAAAAATTAAAAGAAATATTTAAAGATCTAAGCGTAATTATTGATTTAGTCGAAAATCCAAATCATCCCATTAGAAGACGTACTGATTTTTTCAATATTCAACAATCATCATCTCGTAAAATACTTTTTAAGATAAATCAATATAACATGGTATTAGAGTTACTCCTAAAGATTTAAAATGACTCCCAACTAGGGGTGTAAATGAGTCTAACCACACGCGAGCGGTTCGGCATTCGGCTCGACAAGAGCTCGTTCGTTAGTCGGCTCATTAGTAAATGAGTCAAATTTAAACAAAAATTTAGGGTCAACCTATAAACGAGCTGAGCTTGAACACTCCAAAGTTTGACTGGGCAAAGATTGCGAACAAGCTCGTTTGAGTGTTCATAAACAAGCTAAACTTGTTAAAGTGTTCATGTACAGACTCGTTTAAGTGTTCATGAACAGACTCGTTTAAGTCTTCGCGAACATGCTCGTTTAAGTGTTCGTAAACAGACTTTTTTATTTCATAACACATGTGTGACGTAGTTAAAATTTTATTTTATAGCTTATAGTCTTATAAATACTTAGTTTGTAAAACATTGTTTCAAATAATAAAATAGATACATGTATTTTATGTATAGTTGAAGAACTATTTGGAGAATGCTTTCTTAGAATTACATTTTGAATGTCAATTTTGATGTTGAAGAACAAATTTAATGTTCACTTCTATCTATGAATGTTATCTTATGATTTTAGTTGAACTTTGTTTAAAGATAAATTTTAATATTTTGGATGACAAAAGCATTTTGATTTGATCTTATAAACGAGCTTTTGTTTCCGAACATTAGTAATTAATTTTCTTGTTAGATTAATGAATGAGCTCTAGTTGATAAACGAGTTGTGGTTTGTGCTTATATTATGTTTGTAAACAAGGTCGTTAAAACTCATGAACAATATTATTTATGAGCTCGTAATAAACTCGTGAACATGCTCATTTAGAGACTCATTTAAGATGTTCATTTAAGCTCGTAAACAGAAGCTCCTTGTAGGCTCGTGAACAAACTCATTAGCTCGTAAGCTTCAAATGAGCCGAGCTTAAACAAGAATTTGCGTCCAATAAAAAACTCGGTTCGAGCTCAAACTCGTGAAATTTTAACGAGCCGAGTTTAAACATTCCAAAATTCGGCTCTGCTCAGCTCGATTACAGCCCTACACCCAACCATGAATTGTCGAAAAATTTTGACGTTAATCATGAGTGACAAAATTTTCACTCATGATTAATTTAGTAAATTTTCCATATTTAAGAGGCAAATATGTTTTTTAAATGAGATTTTTACATGAATACATAATTTAATAAAAAAACTTTCATGTTTGAAAGTTAATTGAGTTAGTTAGTTAGGTTAGTGGGTGTTTTTAAAAAAAATATGAAAATATATATTTAGAATAATAAAACGTAAATATATACGTGAAACTATTTTCCCCTTCTATATCAAGTAAATTAATTTAATATTGATCATAATGACCGATTAATGTACTGATTGCTCGGTATATAAATTAATATGTATGTTTTCTTTTTATGGGACAACACATTTCCGTCGCTAATTAAACAATGGAATTTGTCACAACAGATTTAACAACAGATTTAGCAACGAGTAACATCGCATGCATTATTTTGTTTTCGTTGCTAATTACGCTGCTGACTCCATAATGCGATTGATTTTAGTTGTTTAAGACGGAATCGGTAATCTCCTTTTTTGTCGCAGTGAATTGTTAGTCATATTGTGAAAATATGACGGTGAACACAACTTACTGAATCATTTATTGGATTCTAGAAATTTTTAGATGCTTTGGTATATTTTTTATTATACAAAATTTTAGAAAATAAGTTGGACTAGCCCACGAACCAATGATAAAGAGTCTCAAAGTGATCTGACGAACTAATTGGCTAGAGTCTATATGCCTCTCTTAGTACCGCTACGAAGCCAGGGGGAGCGTCGCACTCTTAGTTTGCTAATTGACCTCTTTTACCGTTGAATCTACAGACGAGAGTAGATGATTTGGTATATGATATATCCAAGAGAATCAAAACGGAAAATGATCCACAACTAATCGATTACTGGAGAGAAGAAAACATTATTTCCTTCATTTAACTTTTACAAAGTCTTATCTTCAATCATTCCATCTACTGAAAAAATGCTGCATACAAATTCATACCATTTCCCAACTGAATTCACTTTATTTTTTACTGATTTCCCCTTTTATTCAGTTTGATGACCTCTATAATTAAATTATAATTAATATATTCTTACTCAAGATAACCTTCTAAAAGTTCTTCATAAGATAAAATATTTCCAAGAAAAATTTCCTGCCACATTGGACGTGTCATAAGTATATTTATTTTATGTTGAAAATATTCATTATTGGCTCTTTTCACATAAATACAAATTTCACATAAAAAAAGAGACTGAATAATTAATTTAATGATCGAACAGATAATTTTAAAATTAATATAAATAAATAAATGTATAAAATTATTTATTTTTTTCAATGCTTAAAATCTGTCTAATTCGCTTATCAATTTTATACCGGTTTAATATCAGTTTACTTACAGACCGATCTGAATGATAAAACTAGACAGAACACAGAACATGTGACTAGTTCACCTATTCGAGCCGACTGGTTTGATCCGAGTTTTATAACACTTCTTCATATCAAATTAAAGTAAAAATAGTTTTACTACATCAATATATTTTAAAGTTAATAAACAGAAGTTCTTTTGAACATTAGACTGTTTGGAATTTGAAGTATTATTATATGCATTTTCAAAATAACATACTTTAATTCTTTTACTTGAAACTGTTAATTAATGACTGATGCATCTCACAGATGATGAACTTTTAAACTCATTTGATGAAATTTTTGACTAAAATAACTAAATAAATTGTTTTAGAAAATATAAAAATTAAATAGAATAATACTCCAAATCTTATTATCCTTGTATGTTTAACCCTAGATCAGAACATATTTTTCTTCTCACTTTCTCTTTTGCTGCCGATTCCTCTCTCTAGGGTTTGGTTTCTTCTCTCAATGTTTTAGCTTTCACAAAATTAATTATAAAGAGCAAAATGCCAGACATAACGATACATTGAACTCAATAGCAATTTATAGAAAAATAACAGTCCTTTTAGAAAATTTTAATTGCTACATTACACGCGTTGAGCTTAAAACTCGAAACTCAGACTGAAAAAATGAAAAATTGGTGGATGTAATTGTAATTTTACAATGAGGAGACATGGCCAGTTCTTTCTGGGAACTTGTTGCAGTTGAAGAGCAAGACCCAAGAAACTAAAAAAATGTCGTGAAGCGTGACGAGCCTGCCCTTCCAGTAGTCTTCTCCCTTCATGCGCGAGAGCTTTTCGCCTTTAACCCAAAAAAAAACATCCACAAGCTTCATCAAAACCCTAAATTTTAACCCTTCTTCCTCTTCCTCTCATTTCTGCAAACAGTTATGACTACAGCAATATGGTCTAGTCATATAGTATTAATTTGATGCAAAAAATAGAAACTAAATGATATATAAATCTTTATAACTCTTTTCCATAGCTATCAGAATCATCTTGATAATCATAACCCTCGATATAGACCACTTTTTAGTTTGATAAGTAACTTTACTCTTTATAACAGGTGGTATAAAGGTGGATAGAATTAAAAACTAACAGTTGTTTGTAATCTTAAGCAGAACTCTTTTCTTACCACAATCATCAACAGCCAACTCCAAAAATAAGAGTTTGAAACTTAGAAAAGGAAAAACTTACCGAAAGGGTCCACAACATGATCTGAAAAGAAGAAAATTATGAAACAAAATGGACAAGTTTAAGGAAATCCAGAAGTAGTAAGGAAGAATCAAATGATAGTATGGGAATGACGGCTGTAACATATGTAAATAATAAATTAAAGACAAGTATATATGATAATATATAATGAGTAAAGGGAGCTCCCTTCAGTCCAAGTACAGGAAGCTTAAGATTCAATTTGTCTGCCGCATCATTCACTCATTTACTGAGTGAATATATTCCTTAACTCAGTATTTGAATGAATGAGTCGGCAGCTAATTAAATCTTATTGCCACCCATGAGTGGACTGAAGAAAGCTCTCTTCACTGATATTTAGCAGTAAACATGCAGTTTCATGAATGCAGAGGCATAAAACTGACAGATCTATATTAAAGTTTCACTTGCAGAAGTTGATCTATGCACATGTAGCCCTCTCTCTCGTGCAAGTGTAATAAACAAGCACTTCACTTTCTCTAGTGACCATGACAAGAAAGACCTAGTTTGAATGGTTTTTTTGGAAGGTTAGTGGAATCTGCAGAGAGTGGTGTAAAAGTGAAGAAAGCGATTTTAGGGGGAAAAAATAACCAAGAGAAGCCTCAAGAGGAAGAGCCAACATACGAAAATGGAGAGGAAGAGCTTCTAGTCTCTCTTCCCCTCCTTTCTGAGGATTCCAACAATGCAATACTCTTATGGAATTATGAGAGGAGTAATGGGCTTATATAGCTGAAATGGAAGGCAGAAATCAGAAGATATGGTAATATTTTAATTACAAATAAATTATGAAAAAGCATATAAAAATGGAGTTATTCATATTCTTGTTTGCTTTGTTGATGATCATGTAGAACCCTCTTAAACCAATACCTTGCATTATGGAAAACCCATATTGTTTGCTTTGCATATGCTCTTGTTTTTTTATGTGATTAATTAATTATTAAATCTGCTATCAACTGTACTTGATACTTAATTAAAGTGTTTGCTTTGTACTTCAACTCTTCCAGGCCCTAGCTATTTCTAGGTTTTGTTTTCTTGTTGGTCTGCTGATGCATAAATTGGTCTTTTCATTTTGCAGATATTTGTACTAGGATTGCAAATGAACCGAATTATTTGCGAACGATTCAGCGTTCGATTCGTTTAGAGTTTGTTCTTAATTATATAAGGCAAATCAAACTGTATTTGTATTACCACACATCAACCATATGAAGGTTAATTAGACCAAACTTCTCACCCAAATATATGTCTATGAGAAGGTAAACCCTAGAGATTCCAAGATAACCCATAAAAATTTGGTAGGGTTCATGTTGATAAGCACTTTGCTTAAGAAGGATAAACCTACTATGAAAAGCCCTTGTATTTTTCTAGCCTTTTGTGTTGCACATTCATAATATGTCCAAACCTTGTCTCCATCACTTATATGCTTGTACTAAGACATAAACAAAGACTATGTTCGTCTCGTATTTATTTTTTTAGTCATTTTTTTATTGTCTAATTTTTATAATATTTATTTTTTTACTATATTTTTTCTATACTATGTTTAACTCGTCTATTTTTGTTACTTTTAAAAATATTTTTGATTCTGTCACGAGTATTATAGCTAGTTGCTACATGGAGCTTACCTTTATTAATTAGTATATAATTGATCTTAAAAAGATGTTATTTTTAAAAAAAAAAGATGTTATTTAGCATATAAGAAATAGATAGACAGCAAAACCTTTGGTGCTAAATGTTTTTATTATGGTCAATGTTTATACAAATATATGTTTTAGTTGTAGCAACCCACCGAAAGTAGACAATTAGCATGCCAAATTAAATTCCAGGTTTTGTTCCCATGCGCTCCAAGTCAGCCTAACTGAGTTGGAGTAATCGAGAGAAGGTCTATTAAAAAAAACTTTTAAGTTTTATAACAACTGTCTAAAGTTTCACTTGTAAGTGTGATGAGGATAAAAATGTCCATTGTAAAGTATAATAACTTAAGTATTTCATCTTCATAATAATTTTTTAAGTCATCCATTAATAGTAAGTTTTCTCATTTTATTTGAAAATTTATTTTGAAACAATTTTTTTTATTTTTCGTGATTATAAATTTTTTTATGTTTTATCTTTTATTTAGCACTATTGATTAATTAGTTAAATCAATTATAACAGATTTAAATCAATTATAACAGATATTATTAAATAAATAAAGAATATTTTAAGTAAAATAATGTAACAAAGTGAATATCTAATCAAACACACTAATTTAGAAGAGAAAAAAATAGAATTCTCATTATAAATTTTAGATTTAAGTAATTTAATTTTGTATATAAAAAATTGCAAGAGATGCTTGGTATGTATAGAACTTTATGCACCATTTGATAAATATGTATTGCACTCAAAATTATAGTTTCGACTTTAAATTAAAGCATTTTTAATGTAATTATTTTATTAAATAAATTATAATTAAATCTCTTAATTAAATTATATTTATTCGATATCTCAACATCAAGAATGGATAAATTATTCTTTCATATTTGAAAAAAACATATGTCTATCTAAGCATTTGCCATTCAAAAATTTTGAAACATCATTGACATCTGAAACTTAACATTTAAAAATCAAATCGTGATATCAATTTCAAATATTAGGACAAAATTTAACGTTTGAAATGTTTTCTTGATATATTGATTATTCAATTAAATAATTTGTTTAACGATTAATTTTTTTAAAATCAGATGCCATTTAAATAATGTGTCACTTGCTATTTGTACCATAGTCACTTGTTAGTATTAGAGGTAATTTAAGTATAAGTGTAAACTAAAAAAAATACCATATTGTGGTAAATTAATTAATTAATTAATTCAAGCCACTGAACAAACTTTGGCAATATATATAAAAATTATATTTAGGCACTCAACTTCGTGATTATAAAGGAAGTTAATTCTTGGTTAAGTGCATTTTTTTAAGAATTTTTTTTTGATATTTTAAAATTAACCATTTTTTTAATAATGATAACGTTTTTTTATTCAAGCTTATGTTTGTTCTATGATTATTAATATTTATTATTAATGAGTAGATCCGTGATCGGCTCAACCCCTAGGCCATTAGACCTTAAGACCTCATTAAGTGTAAGGTCTTTTAATAAGTCATAATAATTTGAGTTTATTTAGTTATGATTTTGAAAAAAAAAACGTTAAAGAAGTGTTTTAATTTATTGTCACATTAAAGTAGATAAAAAAAGAATAATTTACAACACTCGTTGACTCAACATCCTTTAAAGAAAATTATATAAAGGTAGTCGACTAATTTAATAATGTTTACAAAATAATTCATAAATAATTTAATTTTTATATTATTTCTATTTTTACTCAAATACTTTTTATTTTTGACATATTACATAATTCCTCCGTCTCACAAAAATAAGTAATTTTGGACAAGTTGCAGACATTAAGAAACTCGTGGTTAAACTATTTATAAGTAGTAGTTAACATGTAGTGTAACATCCCGGAAAAATTTTCATATTAAAATGAAGTCAAATAAATGTGTAAACATCAATATATAAAGGTATATAAAAGGTTGACACGAAAGAAATAAAGAAAAATCAGAAAATTCTGAAAATCGAAAGTACACGCGGTGGACACAAAAGTACACGGTGTCAGCACGACCACGAGTACTCAGCATGCCACCAGGCGCAGTGTGCTGATTTCGGGAAAAAAAAATATAAAGTGAGAAGGTTTGAAGAGGCAAGATCATTCTTTAGGCTTCTATTCATTTCCAGTTGCAGAGAAAACATGAAAGAAGGGTAGAAAAGTGAGAAAACGTGTGTTTGTGCTTGAAGGAAGTGATTTGGTTCTTATTTCTTGCATCGATCATCC
>CANYCX011588335.1:0-10341 GCA_948193385.1 Breynia disticha f. nivosa | reverse complement strand
AACACATAAATTCATCAAGTTACTCATTTCCAGCATAAACCATTTGTCAACCTTCACTAAACCCTAGAGTTTTCACTCTTTCCATCACTTTTTCTTCCTCAAATCATCCTAACATAGACAAGCTACCAATTTCATATTTCTCTACATAAATAGCATCATTTCTAGCAACCAAAACCTCACTTAGCATCCATACATAAGCAACAAAATCAAACCTTAAACCTTATGTAAACTTTAACACCACTTACCTTATGAACCTAGGTTGATGGTTGCAAGAATTCAATCTCAAACCACTTCCTTTAAGCACAACTACAAGTTTTCTCACTTTTCTACCCTTCTTTCAAGTTCTTACAATAGCTGGAAATGAATTGAAGCGTATAGAAGAGTCTTACCTCTTCAAACCTTACTCTTTTATATTTTTTTCACGAAATCAGCAATCCACGCGTGGTGGTCGAAAACAACGCGTGGTCGTTCCCACAACGTGTACTTTGTGCCCACCGCACGTACTTCCTAATTCAGCATTTTTCCTCTTTTCTTTGGTGATTTTGTATCAACCTACTATCAACCCTTAATCAACCTTGATATATTGATGTTTAAACATTTATTTTTCATAAATTTACGATAAAAAATTCCTAGGATGTTTCATGTACCACATGTTTATGTGATATATGATAGTCATTATGAGTATGAGAAGATAAATAAAAAAGCATAATATGATATATTCATATATGAAATGTTCTATTTTTAAGCATGTTCAAAGTGATGTGATTATTATATCAATCACTAGAGTAATTAATAAATTAATCTTAGTGAATTTATAATTATATATATATATATATACAAATGTAAGCTCCTAACTTACAAGATGTTCTTAACAGTAAATGAGAAAAAATAAAGGTATATTAGTGTATTGTATTAATATTAGAGATGAATATAAATACTCACACATTAAGAAGAGTATAAGGTAGGCAAATGAATAAGGAGAATTGTATAAAATATACTAAATTTAAAGGACAAGGCAAATAAAGAGGTAGAGAATAAAAGAGAGTAAGACTACATGCTAATGAAGATAAAGATATATATTAGATAATGAATTTTGAAAATTTGATTAAAAAAGTTGAATATATATATATATATATACACACACACACACACAAAATTGTGATATGTTGAATAAAGATCAGAATCCAAAATTAAAAGTATACTCACTAAGATGGCAGCTCTTTAAATTGCTTTTGGTTTTAAATGAAAATAAAGATAAGGAATATGGCTAGTTGAAGCTCTGATGATTTCTCTCTTACTTCAACTTTTGTGAAAGTTTTAATAAATAGGTATAAATTTTGCATATGACATTTGTATGATTAAGTGTATGTAAATATGTTACCAAAGTGGTTGGTAAACAAGTTGCACAATTGTTGAACCAAAGTATGTTGATTAAGGTTGTGTACTAGGCCATATGATATTTTTCAAGCTTAATTTTCAAAACACGACCACGTGACACGAGCCATGGAACTCACCAAGAGTAAAAATATTGAAGGTAAACCTTGCTAGAATTGAACACGACTGTCGTGGAATTCACCATGGGTAGCATATAAAATTATAACACAAAGTATGTTACAAAAGCATGTTATATTTATATAGGATCGTGTTTGATCTTGTGTTAGAGATAGATGAATGAATAAAGATGAATTTAGATGTAAAATAAAGTATAAAATGAAGTAGACGTTAGCGATAATTTAATATATGATTCTGGAGTTATAATTTATGAAGAAATTTTTAAATAAAGTGATAGAGATAAAATACAATAAATAATATGTGTATATGAATAAAATATATAAACAATAATATATAGTTAAAAATATTAAGAATGCATCAGGAATAATCTCTGACCAACTCAATTGGAATAGGTTTTAAATATCTAGTTAGAAGAACAAAATCAACATCGAATGACATGATCAATGCAGTGTGCAAATGTCAATATCACCCTTTTTCCCATTCAAACCCAAATTTACTACATATTCTATCACTTCATCTATCAAATTGTATAATTTAAAGGAATCTAAATCCACCACTGAATATTTTCTAAAGAAATATTCATCTATCACAAAGAGGGATAAATCAACTCCCTTATGTCTACTAGCAATATTTTTAATGTAATTTTTCTTTTTAAAATTTCAATAGGTTTTCTAAAAAGCTATGTAAAATATAAAGGCCATAAGTTTCAAAGATTTCATATGTAAATAGTCACTATTAGTACTAACTCAATTATTTTATTGGAAATTTAAAAGCTCCCAGACATTTGTAAATAAAAAAGACTAGAAGAACTATACTGAATATATTAACTACAAGTTTACCTAAGAGCTACAACAACATCAATCATAGATAACCCATCAAGTGCACTTTTATTTTGGGGAACAAAATAATAGAAATTTCTTTTTTTGCTTGCATCTACATGAACACAAAAATTGGTATATTATTACCATCGGGCTAGCTAGGAAAATACAAATAGATAATCTCTAAGCAAAAATTTTTCAAAATCATTGTGAGCAAATGTTGCTGAAAACAAGAAGAAAGACACAAACTATCATATAAATTACAAAAAAAATCATACAACAGAAGTTAATACAGTTCCTCAAATTTAATTATCATCAAATAACTCTTAATATAATTTACAAATCTTGTAGAGTGAACAAATCACCTTCTCTTTTATACTCAACTATTTGGAGGAAAACATAATGGTGTGTGTGAAACATCTACACCAGAAAACACAAATTAAATTGAACGACTAAAGCAAAGATGCTTAATTGATTCAATAAAAAGATTATGAAAGTTAAATTAAAAGCATATGCTAAAAGACATACATTAGAATTTGAACATCACCTTTAGACCTTGATATTCATGGTTAATTTTTTTCAAACTAATAAAACCATCACTATTTTAAAATAATATTTGTTCAAGCCGATTAAAAGTTCCACAAAAAACAAAACAATTAACATAGAGCATAAACCAAAAGAAAATCATAAACACAAAAATTTAAATAGTTGAAAGAAAAAAATGATGAATAAGAAACTTTAAAACAAACTTAACCAATTTTTCTCCAAATACATTCCTAATAAAAGATAAACATATAATCATACATTTATGTTTAAGAAACTTAATTAAATATTCTACAAAGTAAAAAAATCAAACAAAAGAATGAAAAAGACAATGCAAAAATTATGTAGAGAAAAAAGAGAGGAGACCAATCTCAATTTTTAAGGTGGCAGGAGAAAGTAGAGTCAGTGATGGGTCCATTTGAGAACAGAATAGTAGCAGTTTTGCGAAGGTTTTACAAGTAGAGTTTAAGAAGGGAGTGGTATCTAAGAAAGGTTATATTAGAATTAAGCAAACAAATGGAGTGACTATACTAGGAAAATAATAAAAATAATTTAATTAATATGACATTGGCATTTTATTTTAAAAAGGAAAAATAAGGGCAGAGGTTTTAAGGTGTGTTCTTCCTATCAATGAGTTGATGTTCTTGTTGGGTTTCTAATGTGTTCTAAAGACTATGGCAACAAAAATTACGCTTAAAACACATTAAAGGCGGCCAAGATCATCATCAAAAATCAAGAAAACCTTATATTGACTAACGGTTGATAACTAGTTAATGTAAAAGAATGAACTTTGAAAGAAAAACTCTCTTAGTTATTTCCTCTTGCAATGTCGTGGGTTGTATGGGCCAAATCAAGTATCTACCGCCTCAGAATACTCCGAGACGACCTTTATGACACCGTAACATAATCCCACACATGATTCCTCTACAAAATTAACACACAGATTAATGGAAAGTGTAATAGCACAAGGAATAATTTTGGTTCACCCTTCTTTGTTAAAACAGATGAGATTCTCGTGAAACCAATAGCGCCATGATAATCAAATGGTATGATCAGACCCTCAAAGTCTCATCTTTTCTTGGAGAATAACCTAAAATCAACTAGTTGATTTAGTGGAAGAGCCTCACGGCTTGGGGAGGTGTTTAGGGGGCGACACTCTTCATGAAAGAATGGGGCTTCGATTCTTTTTATAAATAAGTTTTAACTAATCAAACTTCTTAACAAACAATCCTAATACTATTAGGACTTTGTTAAGTGTTTAATTAAAAACAAATTCATTTAAAAACAATCCCTTTCCCGTGATTTAATGTGAGAAAATAAAAGAGGATTTCTTTTATTTCATCTTACATTATCTTGTCTTAATTTAAAATAAGCTTCCTAAATTTTCTCCACTTTATCCTCTTACATATTTTAATTTAAGACATCATATTTTATAAATAATCTTTGTCTTAAAATCATTTAAGAAATGATAAATAATATTTCTCATCCATATTGGGCCCAATTACCAAAATTGGCCCAAATGTCCGATCTAGCCCAATAGTCGAATTTTGACCTAAGGTGAAAAAATTGAAAATATCCTTTTTGGTTTTCCGTTATCCATGTGCGATCTATAGGACTATTTAATAAAGGTAATGAATTTAATAATCTATAAATCATAGGCGGTTTTAGTAAGACACTATCATCATCCTAAATTAAATAGCTGGCGATCGGTATCAATAGCCCTACTACAATTCAAATTTATCCATTGACCTCCGATATCATGATTAGTGTAAGGCGTGTCCCAAACAACCTTACTTAGTGCTAAATCACTTTACTAATCTCTATGACAAAATTCATATGTTCGAATAAATGACCTAATCATTTCATTCGAGTGCGGCCACACTCTTTCCAATCTTGTATATCAAGTGGTCAGTGATATCTGCTCTCATTTTCATGAGAGGGTCAATCCCTTTACTTCATTCATGCTCTTACTTGTAATTCTTAGCATACCTAATCATACCCATACTTGCCAACTATTTACAGTCACATTAGGTGTATGTCAAAGTATACTAAAAATCACAATAAAAGATATAGTGATTTTCAGTCTAAGGACAGATATTTGACATTACAAATAGTGATTGCTCTCCAAATACAATGTCCAACATTATATCTATGCACTTTGTTAGATATCCCAAATATTTATGACTCGTAGAACCTGATCACCTACAAAATACATATTACTCTAAATTTATTTCCATTCCCATAGAAACAAGCGACTAGGGATATTTAGAATGTTAATCTTTTAACTTCCAGGTTCAACTATCAAGGTATTCAACCTTGATAGCTCAAACGCTTAATTAACATTCTTGGATATTTTATCAAACACATACCACAGGTTAATACATGGAGTGATAAAATATTGCCTTATGATTTTATTATTGAATAATAAAAGTTACAAACAATGTATTAGGGCTAGGGCTTACACTAACAATCTCCCACTAGCACTAGTCCTAATCAGACAGAACTTTAAGGCCAAAAGAACTAAGATGACATTCATACTTCAGACATGCCAGTTGATTGGTCAAGGGATCTACAAAATTGTCTTCATCTGGAACCTTGATCATCTTCACATCTCCTCTATCGATGGTCTCTCGAAAGAGATGGAACTTCTTGAGCATATGTTTGGATTGGTGGGGATTTTGGGCCTCCTTGGCCTATTTAATAGCCCCAGTATTATCACACAAAAGCTTTAAAGGATCTAGGATAGATGGGACGACTTCTATTTCTATAATGAACTTTTTGATCCAAATAACTTTCTTAGCTACCTCAGACGTTGCCATATACTCAGCTTCTATTATAGAATCTGCTACTATGCTATGCTTAGAGCTCCTCCAACTGACAGCTCCTTCATTCAACAATAATATGTATCCTGATTGCGCTCTTGAATTGTCCCTGCTAGTCGGGGTCGCAACATCAGTGTAGCTAGTAACACTAAGCTCTTCTTGACCTGCATACACTAAGAAAAAGTCTTTAGTCCTTCTCAAGTACTTAAGAATTATCTTAACCACAGACCAGTGGATGTCTCTAGGATTATGCTGGAACCTAGTGGTTATACCTAGTGTATGAGCAACATCCAGCCTTGTACGTAGTGTAGCATACATAATATATCCTATAGTTGATGTATATGGGACTCTATTCATATGTTCTCTATCTTCTTTAAAGAATGGGAAATCCTTCTTAGAGAGAATTATCCCTTGTTGTAAGGGCAACAATCCTTTCTTAGATTGTTCCATACTGAATTGTCTCAGTATCTTATTTGTGAAGCTCAAATTCCAAAACCACTATTATTGCATATTTAATTAATTAACAATTTCTGTACCATATTTTATTTCTTTTTCTCTTTCCACATAATGAACCTCAATTGAATACTACATGTAGACACCAATGTGCAGAAAAATTGCAAAAGTAGTTAGATGAAATAAAAAGAGGTATAAACCATTAATCTATAATATGTAAACAAAATAAATGTGCCTTGGTAAAATCTATACATAGTGGGTATCAAAATGATGTAAAATAATAAGTTTACAAAGCACACATTTTAGAAAAAGCAAAATGTGTAGATGGAATCCCCGACCTCGCAGTGATAGTCCCCAAGAGTATCCAAACGAATAGCATAGAGTGAGATGACCATCTATGCTGTAACACACAAAAAGATATGAGTACAAAAGCTCAGTAAGCACATGTCTCGTCACTTACCTATCCATATAAAGTCTAATGCACTTGTTCATTTTATTCTCACAGTTATCTTACATATTAGAACTCTCGCTCTATACTTTTGAAGCTCTACCTTTATTTTCTTAGATTCTAGGATACATTATCTGGGGTGTTTGATTCAAGTTTCCTATGGTGTTATTTGATTCATAAATGTTAGTAACTTGGTTCGGATCATGTACTAACTTTATGACGTGTTAATGCATGGTTTCCTAGGTCAAATAGTAATCTGGGCACAATTAATGTATGTTTATACCATGAATAACGTACGTTATACTGGTGGACCATATGAATAACATAGGTTTACATCAGATTAATGTATGTTAATCAACTTCAGCAGATTCATTTTACACATACAATTCACACCCAACACTTAGTCATTTGGCCCTCAATTAACATTCTATCAAATACTTTCCCTACCATCCAACTCACATACTCATCCTCTTACTCACCCACATTATGAAAACACATCAACATAATAAAATTAACTAAGCAAGTATAATTCATTCTCAATTCCACAATCACACACAATGTCCAACATCATTCAATATCTACCTACATAGTCTTCCACATTCACAAACTTACTTAAGTACGTCTTCATTCGTTCACACACAACATCTGATCAAACACAACATACCACATCTATATGAACCCATGATTCATGCCTTTATTCGCACTTCACATTGTTCAGACACATCTCATATCACACACTTATAAGTCATTCAAGTCACAACACACCTATTCACATCTTAACCTACCACATTCTCATACAAGTCTATAAATCAACTTCCTTATTATACCTGTCATGATAATCATTAACATTTAAAACGCATCAACACCCCTCATTCACATGATCAACTCATTTTACCTACTGATGAGGTTCATTCAAATACTAACATTCACATACCAACATACCATCTTCTCACTCATTTTAATAACAACCAATTCCATTATCATACAATCAATCCAATTCTGACATTTAGCATGCAAACAGAATTCTCACACAATTTGCAGTTCACATTTTCAAACAACAAATCATATATCACACATACATGTAACATATTCAAAATACAACACTCTGATTCACATTCATGATGCATTCCACATTCTCATGTAACAGTACACAATCATTCACATCATCCACACAAATATGCTAAATGAGTATGCATCATGTTCATGACATGACTCTTTCTCATTTTTTCTCAATGTCATGCTCTCTCTCACAGAGGATCCTCTCTCTTTTCCTTTAGTTGTTCAACCAGTGCCCATACACTTAGGATCACCCAATCTCATATGACACATCTTTATTCGGGCATATGTGCTTAGGATCACCCAGTCTAACATTGCCTACTTTCCTCGTTGGTCAACCGGTGTCAATGTGCTTAGGATTTCCTAGTCTCATAGGACACCTTATTATTCGAGGTATATGGGTTTAGGATTATCCAGTCTCGCATTACCATTTTCATCTTTTTGATGTACAAATGGGTGTCGATGCGCTTAAGATACCCAGTCTCACATGACACCCCCAGCCATGGCACATGTGCTTAAGATACCCAGTCTCACTATGCTAACCTATGTGGTTGCACCCATTTAATGTAATCCAAGTCAATCATGACAAGTTACATAAATTAAAAACATTCTACACACTCATCTCGCATATTGCCTTTCAATTCATTCAATTAAAATCACAACAACAACACACATACTTATGTTAACATCCATACAATCTCACTCTCAATTATCGTCATTCAATCTCATTCCACAATAGTCATAATTTACATCACACATGTCAATCATCATACTATGCCATTAAGGCATTATAGTTTAATCATAAGTTAATGCACGTATTTCATACGTCACATCATAAAGCCTACATTTCATTCATTTCTCAACACATTTTCATACCATACTAACCCAAGGAAAACACATTCACTTTATGCCACCACAACCAAATACATCAATCAAGCACATTACACATCATCGTTATCCTTTCACAGATATGCATACCTACACACCATACACAACATTTCATAGCATAGATTTTCTAACTTTGCGGTTACACATAAAGTTATACACTCAAGCCAAACATAGTTAACCATGCAAGAGACTAAATATAGATAAGTAAGTGACGGGCCATACATTTACCTCCAAACCTACACAAGCCCATCTGGCAGTCACTTTGGCTCCTCCACAGCTCTGATTCCTACATTGATGATCAAATAGCACCAATTCAATTAATTTCTCCATGACCCTAAATTGTTTTTTTTACTATTTAGGTTCTACCTTCCAATTTCAATCCCTTTTTTCCTTACACCTTTCCACCCATTTTACGCTTGCCCTAATGCATGAATACTCCCGTCTCATCCTAATCTGCTCCCTTAAATTCGTGATTCTTATGCTAACTTGTTTAAAGTTGGAAACTTACCTCAAAAATAGGTTTTTCTCCAAACCCTAACTCTTCTTGATGAGGAGGAAAATTGAGGGGATTTTGTGTTTAAGGTTACGATTTAAGCAGGATTATATTAGGTGAGGGTTTTAAAAGAGTTGGGAAGGTGATTGTGGGGAGAAATAGGGTTTTGGTGCATTTTTTGGTATTTTTGGTCCGTTTTTCGCTCTTTTTAATGACTTGTCCCAAGCCCTTTAACATAGCTTTAGTCAAATTAACGTAGGATGGGCAACATACATTATTCTGGGTTTCTACCCAGAATAACATACGTTATTTTAAATGGTAATGTATGTTATTCTTCTCTGGCACAGAATAACGTACATTATTCTCCAGAGTAACGTACATTACTCAGTGTCAGTTTTCCTTTTCTTGCATTTTTAACCCCCATCTCATTTTAACTCGATTCCCACATGATTCCTGACCCTTTTGACATTTTTTGGACTAGATTATACATATTTTGGAACTTAAATTTGAGGATGTTACATTATCTATGTACTTTTCTTGATTTAGTCCTAAGAGATGTTATGTTCTATCTCTATACATCCTTATACCAAGTATAACCTTGACTTCCCCTAAGTCTTTCATTGAGAAACATGTATTCAACTATTGCTTAACTTATTGCAATGCTGAAATATCGTTTCCAATTAGCAGGATTTCATCGACATATAACATAAGGAACACTATAATGCTCCTACTGAGCTTCTGATATACAGAAGGCTCATCATCATTTTTAGTGAATCTAAACTCCTTAATGGATTCATCAAAACAAATATTCAAACTCCGGGATGCTGGATTAAGTCCATAAATGGACCTCTTAAGCTTGCATACCTTATTAGGGAATTTAGGATCGATAAATCCCTCAGGTTGTTTCATGTAAACATCCTCGAGGAGGTTTCTATTCAGGAAAGTCGTTTTGACATCCATTTTCCATATCTCAAATCTAAATATGCATCTATGACAAACAATATCCTAATGAATTTGAGCACAACTACTGTTCAAAACGTTTCATCATAGTTGATACCGTGAACTTCTTTGAAATCTTTTACCACTAGTTCACCTTTCAAGATAAATCCCACCTTTCTTTGAAAATCCACTTGCATTCAATTACCTTAGCACCTTATGATGGATCAATCAAGTCCCAAACTTGATTATCATACATTTATTGCATTTCAAATTTTATGGCCTCTTGCCATTTTTTTGAATTAGGACTTTCTAAAGTCTCTTCGTAAGAAGTAGGTTCATCATGATCAACAATCGTGATATCCTATTCGC
>CANYCX011587386.1:0-11863 GCA_948193385.1 Breynia disticha f. nivosa | reverse complement strand
TTATTAAGCACCATATCACAACCATAACAACAAATTACACACATGTTCTCAATCACCATACGAGCAATCACACATATTCACCACATTATGTACAATCAATCCACGTATTCTCAATTAGTTATACATAAGACAAGGAAAGTTGAAGTCATGTTGCTTACCTCGTAAGCAACTCCTAATGCTCCGGCTGAGAACTCCCCTCTCCGGAATGTTTGCCTCCTATTAAACAAATTATATCTTTACATTACTTATTTAAGCATGAAACTACACAAAACAATAAATTAACGATGTTCTTATGTTTATGTGTTTAGATGATCCCATTTATCTATCTTTCCTCTCCCTCTCATTAATGTACTACAACCACCCTTCACCTAACCCTTTTCTCTTTCTTCCACCAACCACCATTATTATCACTAACATATTTATTTACATATGTTTTACGATTCTTACTATCCCGCACTATCATTAGACCTCAATTTCATACATCCTTCCTTCAAAACCCTAAACATTCTTCACCCGTTCTTCATTCTCTCACATCAATTATTACCCAATTCAATTGACAGTTCAAACAACCTCAATAAGGTCTGAAGATTCTTACATAAACAACAAAACTCGAAATCGAACCTAGGGTTAAGAAACCCAATCCCGTCAATATTCACCAACGACGTTCAAACTTCAATTTCGGCCACCTAACACAAGTTTAAACACCAAAAATGGTTACCGATGGATAGTACACATGATAATCTTTCCAACGAGCTATTATTTGCTCAAATCGGAGCTCAAACGAAAGAAATTCAAGTCCAGAAACAAGGGTTAAGGTTTAAAAACGGGATTTCACTAATCATATAAGAAATTCTTACCGAAATTCAATCCTCGATCGATCCCAAATCTCCTAGACACCAAGGTTTCACGTGGGAAGAATATTTCTAGGGTTTTTTGGCTTAGAGAAATGGTAAGGAAGAGAGAGAGTGTGTGCTTAAAGTAGTGTAGAGAGAGAGAGGATCAAAAGAGATATATATAAGGTTTCGATTTGGACAGTTTTGCCCCCGAACACTATTGGTTTACCTCCCCTTCGTATTTCTCTTTCCTGGTGATCTAGACATCCCATGATTTTTATTACTCATAAATTTTCATTTCCTCAACGAAATGATTATTTAATTAAAACGTAAAAAATTTATATACCTTTCCATATATTTAATTAAAACATTATTATTTTTTTCCAAAATTTTAGGACGTTACATTAAAGGTGATGATTAGGATGTATAATAGAATAGTGTGAATGTCTCGTGGATTGTTTGGTATGCAAAGTATGAAATGATAAGTATATGTATATGGAAAAACTTAGAAATCAAGGCAGAACATCAAGCTCCAATAGGGAAACTGAAGCCGTTAGAAATTCCTGAGTGGAAATGGGAAAAGGTGACGATGGATTTTATTATGGGGTTGCCGAGGACATTCATAAGACATGATGTCATGTGGGTCATCGTGGACAGACTTACAAAATCTGACCACTTCTTGGCGATTCGACAAGAAGACACACTGGACAAGCTGGCAAGCTTGTATGTTGCAGAGATAGTGAGATTGCATGGGGTGCCTGTGTCGATTGTTTTGGATAGAGATTTGCGGTTCACTTCTCAGTTTTGGAGGAGTTTACAGGACGCGATAGGCACCAGATTGAGGTTCAGCACTGCATTCCACCCTCAGACTAACGGTCAGTCTGAGTGGAGTTTGGGGGTAGTTGGGATGATCACTTGTCACTGATAGAATTTGCCTACAACAACAGCTACCACTCGAGTATTGGGATGGTGCCTTACGAGGCGATATATGGTCGGAGATGTCAGAGTCTAGCTTATTGGGATGTTGAGGGCTTACGGCAGATTGAGGGGCCAGAGTTGGTGCAGTAGACGTTAGAGAAAGTCAATGTGGTGAAAAGGTGTATGCAGGCAGCCTAGGATCGCCAGAAGAGTTATTTTGATCGGCACCACAGAGAAGTGACTTATGAGGTCGGAGATAGAGTGTTCTTGAGAGTGTCACCTTGGAGAGGCGTGATTCAATTTGGGAAGAAAGGGAAACTGAGCCCGAGATATGTGGGACACTACGAGATCATTGAGAAGGTTGGACCGCTTACTTACCGGCTTCAGTTATCAGAGTTGTCTAGACTTCACAATGTATTCCACGTATCGATGTTGAGGAGGTACCATTTTGACCCGAGCCATGTGCTCAACCCTCTAGAGTTAGAGATTGCAGATGATCTTACCTACGAGGAAGAGCCCATAGAGATATTGGGAAGACAGATCTGACAACTGAGGAATCGGGAGATCCCGATGGTGAAGGTGAAGTGGAGTTTCCACTTACCTAAGGAGGTGACTTGGGAGGTGGAGAGCGATATGTGAGAGCGGTACCCATATTTGTTTCCCGAGACTTGATGTATTTGAGGTATGTCTTTTAGCCTTGTTGATGTTTTGTGTTATAATGTTAAGTTGGGATATTAGAGTTAAGTGTTAGAATTGAGTCATGTTGATGCGGGTTGAACTGATGTTTGAATTCTTAAGAACCTAACTCATTTAATTTTGGGGACGAAATTTTCTAAGGGGGGAGTTGTAACGCCCAGAAAAATGTCTGTTTAATATGGAATAAAATAGGATTATTTTAGGGTAAAGTGTATGGAAGCATACTGGTATGTTCAGAATGGAGAGAGGTCGAAATTAAAATTAGCTAAGTGTTGCAGACTGAAGTGGAATAAAATATGTTATTCCCTAGAATAACGTATGTTATTCATTCTAGCAGCCCAATTTCTGCATTTTGTTAACGTACATTAATTTGGCCAGTAAACATACGTTAGTAGGACCCTGGACATGTCATTAAATATCCGAAATAGACTTTAAATAGGACATAACTCCCTTCCAACCACCAAAACACTCTCCCAACTTCCAAACCATCATTCCCTGACCTTCCAAACATAAAACCTACCAACAAACCTTAATTTTCCAGTGGAATAACACAGCATTCAGCCTCAAATCGAGCCTTCCTCCCTCTAGGTTTTTAAGTGACAGGAATAAAGGTAAATCCTCAATCCCGAGCTAAAATGTGATGGAAAATAGGTACATTTGGTAGGGTTTTAATAGATTTTCAATGTAGTTCATGATTCTATAAGCCATTAACCCTAAAACATACAATTTGGTGAGATTTAAGAGATTAGGGTTTTGGAGAGTTTTGGGATTTTGGGTAAAAATCTGTATGGAAGGTTAAAATAACGTACATTGTGTGTTAAATGATAGGAAATGTGATTTTTATGTGTGTAGTAACGGCATTCGAAACCGGACTCAGGAATCGGGCTACGGATTGAACCTCAGAGCCAGAGGTAAGTGCTTTTGCCACGTACTTATTGTGTTTTGACTTTGAATGATTGATTCTTGTATGAATAATGTTTCCTTTGTTTAAATAAAAATGAAATGTGGGTTGAGAGACTTATGAGTGAGGAATATTGAGTTGGATGTTTACTAATGTGAATGGTTTTATGTGTATATTGCTTGTGGGATGAATGTTATTTGTTGTGAGTTAATGATTGGTTTGATAAAAGAATGGTTCATGTTTGATGCCTATATTGTTGAGAAATGTCTGCTTGGGAATCAATTATGTGGAAAGTGTTAGTAGCATGTGTTGGGCATTTTATTGTATGATGATGTTATGTTGGTGATGGACTTCCGATATGGATTGCAATGCATACAAGCATGCCATATATACATGTGATGATCATTTGTATGTTTATTGAGGGGTATTGCCAAAATCGAGCGAAACCTCAATGTATTAAGAGGTATTGCCAAAATGGAGCGAAAGCTCAATATATACAAAGGGGTATTGCCAATCGAGCTAAAAGCTCATATAAGGGGTATTGCCAACTATGAGAGTTAATCTCTCCTGTGCACGTTAAACAAAATGAGTCCCCGAGGCATGCATTGTGTGATTTCATCTGCATTCGCACATATGCATTCATTCTTTCATTGTCATGGATACTATATGAGGAATTTGGAATGTTATGAGTATGGATGAATATATGTGATTATGGAATTGTGAATATGAGGTTGAGTAGCTTAATATGTGAAAAGAATGATATGATATGTGTGGAATATTGAGTATGTGAAAGAATGGAAATCGATAATGTGTTATGTCTAAGCAATGTATTATGGAATGATGTTGGTGAATGGAATGGATATTTATCATTGTAGTTTGATCTTGATGCAATGTGTTAATTATATGTTTAAATGGTTAAAGGTGATGATTAGGATGTATAATAGAATTGTGTGAATGTCTCGTGGATTGTTTGGTATGCAAAGTATGAAATAATAAGTATATGTATATGGAAAAACTTAGAAATTCGGACAGACTGCATCTGGAGCATTTAACGTACGTTATTCTGAGAAATAACGTACATTAATGCCATGAAACCTACGTTAATTAGATGTGGACATACGGTATTCATACTGCAGTTTAGGGAAGAATAACGTACATTACCTAGGGTATAAACCTACATTAATTTGCCCAGAAAACCTAATTTTGACTCTGATAACATCCTAAGGCATATCTAAGCTATCCTAATGATTTTGGAAGTTTCCATAATACATTAAACACATTATAAACTTGTATGAGACATGTTAACCTTGCCTTGTGTGAAAGTATAAGGGTAGACTTATTAGATTGTATGTGGTAGAGGCTAGGCTGCGGAGGCCGAAGACTCCTTTGCACCCCAGCATAGAAACAACATTGAGGGAAAGCTTACTGAGTATTAAAAATACTCACTTGTGGTTTGCTGAATGTGTGCAGATCGACAGTAGTTGGTACTGGGACGTACTTTTGGCGGAGCTCGTGCTTGTGATACCTGGTGGATAGGTTGGCTCCTAGAGATTTTTTGGAGATTTATACCTTTGCATTTTGTATAGCCATACACATGTTAGTATAGGCTTTTAGCACTTGCATTCTTTTAAATCGAAAACCAAACGCTTCCGTCTACTTGACATTTATTTTGTATTGGGGTTGGTTTAAGGAAATGCATGAGCTACTCTTTCTATATATCTATATATGTTTCTTCCCTTGATATGATTTGAGTTGCTATTTACAAAAAAAATGGGTCCGAACTTTGGGATTTTGTTGAAAAATGAACTTTGTAAAAATGGGGTTCACATGTTATGGTGTTGGTTGAAGAGGGAATAAATTTGATGAAGGCTAGTGTGTTTATGCTCGTTGATTATGATTAATGAGTGGGTGTTGTGTTGAGAGTGTTGTGATTGAATTCCACATTTGATGTTATAGCATGACATGAATTGCATGATTTAGTTATATAATTTGTGCATATGACATTCATGCATATGGGGGCTCATAGGGAGCAAATGAAATTGAATTAATGACTCTTAGTGAGCATATAAAATGAGGAAGTGGTTATGGCTCTTGGTAGTGTAAATACGGGTAGTATCTATTATATACTATACCGTGACACAGTGGAAAGACTCGGTACATTTTAAAGTGTCTGAGCGTATCAGGCCAAGTAATGACGTAAAATCTATGGTCGATAGTTCTTTATAACCAATACTCCCAGACGACGAGGCCCATTTGCAAACGTCAATAATAATGGCCAAGAAAGGGCGTAGATTGAAAGTAAAGTTTGGGATCATGAGTGATCACATTAAGAGATGAATTAGGGGTCATGCATTCGCATTCATTATGTCGCATCTATTGTGACCACATGAGTATGTGCTTGAACGACTAGATTGGTTGCTTGAATAAAGAAAATTGATGTCATGAGTGGTAGATTATGAGAATGATGAGCTTGTTGTGCTTGTGAATTATGATATGAATTGTGAGTGTAGTGGAAACCATGTAATGTAAATATGAGTGTAAACATTTGCTATGTTCTTATGGAAGTTGTGTGTGAATGTGTTTGGGAATGGAATAGTTTTACAATAAGATATGTTGAAAGGTGGTTATATGATTATAGGTTGATTACATGTGATTATATGTGCAGTTAAAATGAATTTTATTGGCTGATGATTAAATTGAAATGATCAATTGTGGTAGGAAAATGTTAGATCAAAATGTGTGTATTTTTGTTGATTTTCATCAAGAAAACTGTAGATCCACGCGTGCTGGCAGAAAAGTACGTGCGCTCGCTACGATCACCCGTACTTTGCCATGACCGCGCATTTGTTAGCACCAGAACTACGCGGTGTGGTAGCAACAACTTGTAGTTTCCTACCACCATGCGTAGTCAATCCTGATCATGTGTGTATCTCTGAGTTCAGAATGCTTAGATGTGGTCTATGACTTGGAAAATGAATTTGTTTGAGTGTCTGATTACGATTCGATAGATGGATGATGTAACATGAAATTGAGTAAGATTTTGTAGTTATTATGAGTTGAAATGAAAGTGAATAAAATGAAATAAGGATGGTTGTCCATTTTGGTAAGTGTTGCTTATTGAGTCTCGCGACTCACTACATCTTATGTCTATCGTGTGGGCAGGGACTTGAGGGGAGATTTTGGACGTGAAGGTGTAAAGCTTTTTGGTGCTCCGACTCAGATAGAAAGATTGAAGAACTGAGGTGGCGGTGCACTAGGGTTGATTTTTTTTATGTCATACATATATTTGTAGTGAACATGATGGTGCATACCTTTCCTTTGTTAGGTTATAATTGAAATAGGATGAATTAGATTCCTTTTCTTTTATAACCATAATCATTTTGTAAACCTTGGTTATTTTTTTGGGATATTTCCTTCTCAAACTTTGTAAAGTTTTATTTCAAGTAATGAAATGCGTATATTATATACATATTTGAGTGTGTGTGGAAAAGGATTCTTGATTGTATTTTACATTTCTATTTTTACAAACTCATGATGTCTAAATTCGAGTATCACCGCGAGAGGATTAATATATTAACATAGAGTGGTAGTCGAATTTGGGGTCACATTTAGTGGTATTAGAGCCTAGGTTGTTAAAAACCTTGGTTCCTGATGTTGTGGGTCTTAAGACATGTGTTATTCGAATTTTTAAAACAAGTTTCCATTGCATGCATGCGAGATTTTGATAGTGCATTGTCTTTTCATGCTTTCTAAATGGGAGTCCTTTTTCCATTTTCATGATTTAGAATGGAGAAGGGACAATGAGATAGTGCAGAGTAAGTCGCCGATTCTTTCGATTCGGTTCATGGGAATACTAACGTTCTCAATGCAAGTGAACAAACACCTTCCAACCCTCAGGCACAAGCTCAGCCTCAGGCTGTCCAACAACTCCTAGTCCTTATAGGGGCAACTGTGAGGGAGCAATTACCTCAAGCTCAGAGGTTGGAAATTGATTAGAATTATGAGCAAATCTGAAAGCTAGGAGGAAAGCCTTTCTCTGGCACTATCGATCCCTCTGTTGCTGAAGATTGGATGAGGGACACAGAGAGGGTCCTAAGGAGGATGAATTGCACCTCTGTGCAGAAAGTTCAATACGTTATCTCATTGCTGGAAGGGGAAGCAATAAATTGGTGGGATATGCTTCCTGGGAGTATGAATGAACCTCTCACCATAACTTGGGAGGAGTTTCAGACAGTTTTTGCTGAGAAGTACACTCCACTAGTGTACAAGGGAGAGAAGAAGGCAGGGTTCCTTAAGCTTGAACAAGGAGATCTCTCTGTAGCGGACTATAAAGTGAAGTTTACCTGACTCTCTAGATACACGCCAGAGGAAGTGGCGACGGATGAGTCCAAGAGAGACCACTTTGAGATGAGGTTGAAGCGGGAGATCCGTCTCTTGCTGGCAATACAACCTGTCAGTTATTCAGGTCTGCTTACTGCTGCTTTACGAGCAGAGAAGGCTTTTGGGGAGGAGAAGCCTTCAGAGGCCAAGAAGGCTAAACATGAGGGAAGCTCTAGTGGGGTAAAGAGCTTCAGTTCTGAGGGATCTGGAGGGACCAAATCTAAGAAATTTGGCGGCAGAGGAGTGGGATCTACTGGGAGACCTTTCTCTAGGCACAATGGGCAAAATGTGTCTGATGGAAGGGAAAGGACAGACATTGTATGTTTTTATTGCCAAAGGAAAGGGCATATGGTGAAAGATTGCTTCTAGAAACAAAATGATGAGATTAAGGCTCAACATTCCCAGAGTAGTGTTGGGGATAACCAGGGGAGTGTCATTGGGAGCAGAGGTAGAGGAACACATTCGAGAAGAGCTGGATCACAGTCTAGGGGTTCCCGGCCTAACCAGTCACCAGCCACAGCAGCACCTCAGGCCAGGGTTTATGCTATAACCAGAGGAGATGCGATGGATGACCCTAATGTCATTTCAGGTACTATTTACATTTTAGGTCTTCCTATTTATATGCTCATAGATTCTGGTGCATCATGTTCATCATTGATTATGATTATGCCTTAAAATTTAATGTAGGGTAGAGACTTTAGATTATCTTATAGAGGTGTCAATGTCGTCTGAGGAAGTGGTGAGAGTGAAAAAGGCAGTGAAATCTTACCTGATAGTACTAGGCGACCGTGAATTCCACACGAATTTGGTGGTGATCCATCTAGATAATTTTGGATTGATTTTGAGCATGGATTGGCTCTCGAAACATAGAGTCATAGTGGATTATTTCTCGAAAGAGGTATCCATTGAGGTGATGGGCAGAAGGAAATATTGTTTGTGGAAGATAGAAGAGTAGTGACCTCCTATCTGATATCTACCATACAAGTCGTGAGCTTGATGAAAGAAGGATGTAAAGTGTATCTGGCTAGTGTGGTGGATACCACGAAACCTAGTGTGGGAGTGTCTGAAGTTCTAGTGGTATGCGAGTACCCGGATGTATTTTCAAAGGATTTTTTCGGATTACCTCCTAGCAGAGAGGTAGATTTCAAAATTGAGACTGTACCAGGAATAGCTCCAATATCGATAGCACCCTATCGAATGGCTCCAGCCAAAATGAAAGAATTGAAGAATCAATTGGAGGAATTGCTTGATAAAGGGTTCATCAGGCCAAGTATTTCTCTGTGGGGAGCGCCTGTGTTGTTTGTAAAGAAAAAGGATGGTAGTATAAGGCTATGCATCGAATACCGTCAATTGAATCGAGTGACGATAAAGACCAAATACCCATTACCCCAATATGATGATCTTCTAGATCAGTTGAAAGGCACAGTGGTGTTCTCAAAAATCGACCTAAGGTCAAGGTACTGGCAGCTGAGGGTAGACGAAAAGTGAGTGCCCAAGACAGCATTTTGGACCCAATATGGCCACTTTGAGTTCATGGTGATGCCATTTGGGTTGACTAACGCCCCAGCCGCGTTCATGTCCTTAATGAATAAAATTTTCTAGCTCTATCTAGATACCTTCGTGGTGGTTTTTATCGATGATATCCTTATCTATTCTAAGAGTCAGGTGAGCACGAGTAGCACCTTCGGGTGGTATTACAGATATTGAGAGATAGACAGATGTATTCTAAGTTCTCTAAGTATGACTTCTTGCTTGAAGAGGTTGCATTTTTTGGACATGTAATCTCTAGATACGGCGTGCAACCCGATCCTTCGAAGATTAAAGCTGTGGAGGAGTGGAAAGCTCCAAAGAATATGACAAAAATACAAAGTTTTCTAGGTTTGGCAGGGTATTATCGACGATTCATTCAGGATTTCTCAATCCTTGCAAGACCTCTGACTAGTTTGCAGAGAAAGAATGCTAAGTTTGAGTGGGGTGAGAAATGTCAGAGGAGTTTTGAGGAGATTAAGAAGAGGTTGACTAAGGCTCCGGTATTGACTCTGCCGTCAGAGGACAGTGAATATGTGGTTTACACTGATGCTTTTGGGATGGGTTTAGGTGGTGTATTGATGAAAAATGGAAAGGTAATAGCGTATACTTCAAGGCTGTTACAGCCACATGCGATGAATTACCCGACGCACGACTTAGAGCTTGCGGCGATAATTCATGCTCTAAAGACTTGGAGGCATTATCTGTATGGAGAAACCTTCAAGATCTTTACCGATCATAAAATTTTGAAATACATCACTACCCAGAAGGAGCTGAATCTTAGACAACAGAGGTGGATTGAGTTGTTAAAGGATTATGACTGCTCGATTGAATATCATCCGGGCAAGGCTAATGTGGTGGTCGACGCTTTAAGTTGGAAATCACTGGTGAAGGGTGATGTTCTTACATACAATGTGGAGTCGTTGTTTGCAATGCAGAAGTTGTGACTTAGAGAGCGGATAATGGAAAAAGAAATGGAAGATGAGAAACTGAGGCTTGCTAGAAAGAAAGTGAAGAGAGGTAGAGACACACTGTATGATCTGGATGATCGGGGAATCCTATTTTATGGAAAGAGACTATGTGTACTGGATTTTCTAGAGTGAAAGAGGAAATCCTGCATGATGCACATTCTTCATGATATTCAGTGCACCGAGGCATTATTAAGATGTATCAAGACTTGAAATCATTGTATTGGTGGCTGGGTATGAAGAAAGAGATTGCAAAATTTGTTGCAAAGTGATTGAGTTGTCAACAAATTAAAGCGGAACACCAAGCTCCAGCTAGAAAGCTTCATTCTTTAGCTATTCCAGAGTGGAAATGGGAGCAGATAACCATGGACTTTGTGGTTGGATTGCCCAAAACGTTCTGAAATCACGATGCAGTGTGGGTCATAGTAGACAGATTGACAAAATCTACACATTTTCTAGCAATCAAGCAGGATGATTCTCTGGATAAGCTGGCAGAGAAGTATGTAGCCGAAGTGGTTAGGCTTCACGGAGTGCCAATTTTGATTGTTTTTGACCGAAATCCTCGGTTTACTTCACATTTCTAGAGTAGTTTGCAGGAAGCTATGGGTATAAGACCGCATTTTATTACAGTTTTTCACCCCCATACTGATGGACAGTTAGAAAGAATGATACAAACTCTGGAAGACATGATGAGAGCCTGTATACTAGAGTTTAGAGGCAACTGGGATGAGCATCTGCCATTGATAGAGTTTGCATATAACAGCAGTTATCATTCCAGCATCAGAATGGCACCGTATGAAGCTTTCTATGGCAGAAAGTGTAGAAGTCCAATGTTTTGGGATGTCGCAGGGTTGAGACAGATTGAAGGCCCAAAATTGGTGCAGTAGACAGTGGAAAAATTTCAGGTGATTAAGAAATGTATTAAGGCTGCCCAAGACTGTCAGAAGAGTTACACTGATAAACATTGGTGAGAAATCACCTATAAGGTAGGTGAGAAGGTATCACCTTGGCAGTGAGTTCTGCGATTTGGAAAGAGCGAGAAGCTAAGCCAGAGGTTTATTGGCCCTTATGATATTGTAAAAAGGGTCAGACCTTTAGCTTACCAGCTTAGATTACCCGATGAACTTTCGAGATTACACGATGTGTTCCATGTGAGTATATCGATCGGATCCAAGTCATGTGATCAAGGAACCCGAAGTGGAAATTTCAGAGGATATGACATATAAGGAGGAACCAGTGGAAATCCTGGATCGGATGGTTTGTAAGTTTAGGAACAAAGAAATTCCAATGGTAAAGGTGAAATGGAGTTTTCATTCCGCGAAAGAGGCCACTTGTGAGGTCGAAAGGGAGATGCGCAGATGATATCCTCACTTATTTTCAGATCCAGGTATGATTTTAAATTTCGAGGACAAAATTTTCTTAAGGGGGTAGAATTGTAAAGTCCTAAAATTTCCATTTAATTAAATTCTAAATAAAATACGTAGGAAAAATGGGAATAAATTTTTTGCGAAATGTTTAAAATAAAATTCGGTAGAAGGAGAGTGGGAAGTGACGTATGAAATAATAAGCTAGAGGAAATAAGAATAGGGACTAGTTAAACCGAGTGGAAAGAATATTATGAAGTAAATAGCCTAAAGGGC
>CANYCX011587363.1:0-15753 GCA_948193385.1 Breynia disticha f. nivosa | reverse complement strand
TTTTTAAATGAGAAAATGCGAGAGGAACGAGTATATAATTGATCTGAAGTGTAATTAAGCTTAATATATGTTATATAGTGTTAAGAACTTACTGAGTATTGAAACATGCTCATCCTATTTGTCTGTATTGTCTAAATGTTGTGGAGGACGTAGATAGTTGTAGTTGGACCGTTGTTGCTGTGATCTGACTTCCAGAACGATATCATCCGAGGTCGAGCTCCGTATTTTGAGATGTTTATTTTGGATTTTGTATACTCTTGTACATATTTTGTATATAAACATTTTGAGTTATAAATGTTTTATACTTATGATCGTTTTCGCTGTAAATTATATATTATAGTTTTATAAAAATGGGCCGAGTTTTTTATTGAGAAATGGTTTATTTTCCTCTTATCACTTGTATACTTAGTGAATTTTATGAAATGTATTTAATTAATCGGAATTTACGTTTTAAAAATGAGTTCCACACTACTATATATCTAGATACACTCTATTAACCACCATATATCCAGATATACTCCTCCCAAAGTCAATAAACCTTTTGATACAGCTAAAGGTTGATAAGTTATGCAAAGCGATTGTTGTGCTGCTAGTGGTACTGCTAACTCACACAATGTGTGTGCTGAAAGTGTTGTAGGCTGAAAAACTTCTCTGTTAGCCATGATTTCAGTGTCAAAATCAAAAAACTATTTGATTGTATTGTTTGTATTTCTAGCATTTTCATATTTTGTGCTTCAAGTAGTTTTACTTCTTTTTGCAGTCGCTTTGCTTTTTTTGATTACATGATCAAATTTTAGATCACATGTAGAACAAGAAAAACTCATAAAATAGAAAAATAAAACTTAAAATAAAATAAAACAATTAAACAAATCTTAGTTACCAATCTCCGACAATGGTGCTAAAATTTGTCTGTGACTAAAAATTTGTCTGCTTGTTATCGAATTACCGAGTCAGATGGATATATGCTTTGACTAGATCTTTCACCATATTGATTTTCTTTATTATTAATTTTGTTTTGTTCCCGAATTCTTGATTACTATTAAATTCCATTACTTAATCGATCTCTAGCTTTTACATTTAAACAGAAATTAGTCAATCTTTGTGGATTCGACATCCATCATGTTTCAAATTCAATCAAACATTAATTAACTTTAACAATTCTTCATTTTTTGAAAAATTTTTAGATTGCATTCTTTGTGCTCTTCAAGTCTTTGAGCATTTTTTTCAGAATTGTCTATACAAAACTAAATGAGAGCTTACTTCTTAAGGAGCTTGTGGAAAAGAGAGAATAGTTAGAGAGATTGTGAGAAACCTAAACACCAACCTGATTGAGAGTAAGAATGACTAGTTCAAATAGTATGAACACAATGTTTGCACCACAAATTCTTATGATCAATGAAGAGAACTACCATATCTAGTCTGATAAGATCAAGACATACTTAAGAGAATTTGGAATATGAGATGCAGTTGAAGTAAATGTAATAGTCGTTCATGAACTACTTGAGAATCCAACAATGCAATAGATCAAGAGCATGATCAAACAATAGCCAAAGGATTCAAAGATTTTACTTGTCTACACTCAATTGCCACAATGTAATATTCACAAAAATAATAGTTTGTGAGCAGTGACGGATCCAACATAAAATTATAGGGGGTGCACCAATATCTACGAGTTTTCATATTTTGAAAATGAGTCGTAACGACTTTATTTTCAATTTTAAGAAAAAATTCTTTTCCTACATAGTTTTTTGATTTTTTTCATAAAATTTTAACATTATTTTCTTAAAACATAATTTACATATACACTTTAATTTCCACTAATATAATAAATCAAGTTAATTATTCATTTAGAACATAATTAATATAAAAATAAATCATAAAATCTATATACAAACTATTATATATAATCATAAAAAATCAATTTTTTTTAAAAAATTATGTATGTAAAGTATTTGACAAAAAGCCTAAATGAATATTTCATAAATAAAAGACACATTCTATTGATTATTCTAAAAAATTCTACTACATAATCTTTAATTCTTCATTACAATCAGTCAATCACAACACAAATACAAAAAAATCACAAATTCAAAATGACAAAATTTAATTATCAATTAGGATTCATATTATAAAAAAAGAAAAAAAAAACTCACAAATGAGGTGCAAGATGGAAGATCCGGGAATCCGGCTTGCGGCAGCGGGCTGCAGCAAACGGCGAGCAGCGGGTGATGGTAACCAGTGAGCTCGATGGTAGTGGTGGATGGGGATGACCGTATGGGAATGGGACTATGTGTTTGAAGTTTTAGTACTATATTGTCCAAAGAAATGGGTTCAGTTGGGTTTTGTTGCAATTTTAATTTTTTTAAATGAAGGGACCAACCAAACGAAGTCGTTTGGCTTATTTTTTTACAACGTTTTAATTCAAACGACAATGTTTCCAGTTTAGGTTTTCTCCTGCCCTCTTTCACAAACGATGTCGTACCTCAACTCAACCCTGAACCCTCAAACTCTCTTCTTCTTCTTCGATGGTCCATCAACCTTCTGCAACTCCTCCATCACCATCCACCGCTGCCCTTGTTCTCCCTTTCCCTCCCACTTTCCCACTTCCAATCCACCATCAATGCCCCCATGTTCTCCCTTTCTTTCTCGGTGCGCACCCTCAATTTTGCCTCTTGGAATCACCATATTAAGGTGCTCCGACAGGCGCCGGTGGGTGCACGTGCCCCCACTGGCACCGGCCTAGCTCCGTCACTGTTTGTGAGAATACAAAAGAGGTTTGGGATAAATTTCAAGAGGAGTTTTAAGACAATAAACAAGAAAATTTCAAGGTGATTATTTCGATGATAGACTTTGAAATCTTGAGGATGAAGGAGACAAACAATCAAGGATTACTCTGACAGTAATGACGATTGTAAACAAGATCATGTAAAGACGCAAAACTAAATTCAGACTATGTAGTATTTTTTTCTGCGCTTTTGATTAAATGAAGTTGACTTAAATGTCAGTATGTTAATATATAATGTTAAATTGAAAGTTGTACAAATGTCATTTAATAAATTACTTTTGGGATAGTTGTATTAAAAATGTCAATTAACCTAGTTTATTTTAAAAACAACATTGTTTTGTTTCCATTTTTTTTATTGTGGCTCTTCATCTCATTGATTCTGAAGATGATTTAAATAGTCATGAGATGGAGATCAAAGGATATGATTCTAGTAAAGATATAGGTCAAAATATAGATGACTCACGAGAGTTTGATAAAAATTCACCATAAATGTTATTTTTTTTATTATATAGTTTCTTGATTTAAATTTAAGACTTTGATAATAATTTTTAATTAAGAAAGATATATATAACAAATGACTTTAATAAGTTTAGCGATCATCGAATGCTTTAAGCTTAAATTGATCTCTATTTAATCTTTCTTATTTATACGTCTTGCTTTAATTAGACAATCGCTTTTGTTCATTTTGTGTTTCATGAAGTGCGCTTATCGATTTTAACTAACTTGTGAGAAGCAAGTGAGCTTATGTGAATACAACATTGACAAGCTCCAAAGAAGCACAAAATTAGTAATAAATTAAATTGCAGTAGCTGTCTCTTCTTTTTTATAGCAGCATATACAAAGTTCAGATTATCAGGATTGGCTTCAGGGTGAAACATAGTCTAGTGGACCATAAGGCTCAAAGAGTTCAGCAAAGAATCCTTTCTTTCTCTTAGGGTTCCATCCCATATCTCTGCACAACTGATCATTGTACCATACATAGAGAGCAGCAATGCATGATCTCCGGTAATACGGTCCGGCGTAACGCTTCATGTACTCGTGCCATTTCGCCACATCCTTCTCAATTTCTTTGATGCTTGGCAGCTTGAATTTTCCATCAAGAAACTCTGCTAGCCATTTGCATCTCATTTCTGATGTGTATAAATTTGCAGCACTCTCCGAAAAGCCGATCACTGCTAGCTGTGGAATTGCAGGATGAATGCATTCCCTATGAAAGCAAATAAAATGCTTTATGGTATATGCTGAAAACATGTCAGATGAGTTATAATATCAGATTTGTAGGGAAACCAAGATATGAGATAAATCTGTAAAGTGGATATCCTGCTTCGGTGGATCCAACTATGGAGTCTTGAAATGCTTTCGAGACAAATATATCTATGAGTTTCTTATCTCCTTCAAATCCTGTAGCTAGTATGACCAAATCAGTCTCTAAAGGTGTTTCTTCTCCACTAACTTCAATTCCTTCCTTGCAGAAGCTAAACTTCTTAGCTTTCTTCAGAATGATGCTCCCTTCTTCAACTTTATCATAGAATTCTTCTGGAATTACAGACACCACACATGAACTAATTTGTTGAAGAAAACTGTGCTTCGGAACCATTCCATACTTCTCCAATGGCAGCTTCTTCTTGATATCGCTTTCAACAAATTTCGAAACTGCCCATCTCTGCAATAATAGTTATAATTCAATCATTTATGCAGGATACGAATAAAGAATCAACTTTACTAAGATCCGAAATGTTTACTTACCAGTGGTGCCAGAAGTGTTGCCAACATTCCAAGCAAGAATCCTTCACCAGGCTTATGAACCATTAGTTCTGAGAATCGATTAAAATACAAAAAAGCCAAATGTACTCCCCATGGAAGAAAATCAGGGATAGTCCACTGTTCAGTCTTGTATACAACTCTACAAGGAAATTCAGTTCCTGCAACCCAAAACAAAGTAAGTTTTTAACAATTTGAATAGTTTCTCTAGCACAAATTCATTACCATTTGCTGTTGAACATTCCATTGCAATATCAAGAGCAGTCTTTTGAAATCCAACGACTGTAACATTCTTTCCTTTAAGGAACTTAGCTGCCTTTTCATTATCCATATTGGCATAATCCATGGAGTGTATGGCCTCTCCATGAAATGCCTCGGGACCTTTTCCAGCAGGAAACTCAGGAATGTTTGGAACATCACTGAACCTTCCGACGCAAAGGATCACGAAATCCACCAGGTAATCCTGTGTTTTTGTTCAACAAAATCTCAGGACATGACTAGAATACGAACACTAATAAGAAGAAAACTTGAAAGACAGTTTCGTACCTCAGTTTTAAGGCTCTGTGTGTCCTGAACTTCAACTTTCCACTTCCCTCTTGAACTAAAAGCCTCACCATTTCCACCCCATAAGCTCCAACATTCCATTTCTTCATTGGTTGGACCTTCATAATTGATTCCAACAACCTTAGTATTGAATCTGATATGCTTAAGCAAGTCAAAATGCTCTGCATAGGAATGAATATAATCATAAACTTGACGTTGGTTTGGGAAGACTTCCGTGACCGAATCCAGCCACGGAAAATCTGAGAATTGATACAATGGCTTTGGAGTTTGAAGCTTTGTGGTCTCCACTGTTGAAATCCAAACTCCTCCAATGCTACTTTTTGCTTCAAAAACAATTGGATTGAAACCCTTTGAAAGTGTGTATTTACATGCAAGAAGACCACTTATGCCAGCTCCCACAATTGCTATTTGTTTCTTCATTTCCATGTCTTGAACCCCAAGAAGAAAAATCTGTGATATTTATGATATGAAATGGGAACTTCTGCAGTACGAGGCAATCTGAGGCTACTTATATTTAATCATAGAGGTGATGAATACAACTTGGTCTTATTGTTATAGATAGAGACCCTGTTTACGAGATTTTTTTGAGATGCAACTGCCAAAACTAAGAAAATGTTTCGACACAAAAGATCAAAAATTTCAAATCAATTGATAAATATGTGACTAATATGAGATGCCTTCATAACTCAAATGGTCCCAGTTCTTTCTCTGAAAAGAATTGTTCCATCTCATTAAGGAATCTTTATTTGGCCAGTTTCTACGACGAAATGGCTCTTTCTAATACAACCTTGGATGCTAGTTTTCGGAAATAAGTGGAGGTTTTATAAGTAAATGCTTGTTCGGGAACAAATTTTAATTTAAATGTAAGTATTTTATGATATGAGAAACTAGCATAAATATTTTTTCCACATTAATTGCTCTGTACTCTCATAATCTGTGCTTGTTTCACTACATCTTGAATGAGCATTTCAATGTTGAGACTAGAAGATCCTCCATTTTCTACTGCATCTTTTGCAACTTTTGCAAGTTCTTGTGCTCTTTCTCCTCTTGATTTTCCCTCTTCTCCCTCATCCATCAATATCTCAATAGCTTTCTTAATCTCTTGTTTAGTGATAAACACACCATGCTCCTTCTCTTCTTGTCCTTGCAAACATGGAAACTCCGCCCCAACTCTCACACCAACTTTGAGCACTTCCACAACAAGCTTTTCGTTAATAAACTGGTCGACAAACATAGGCTAAGTAAGTGATGGCACTCCGGCAGTGATTCCTTCTATGGTTGAGTTCCATCCACAGTGTGTTATGAACCCTCCAACTGCACTGTGAGACAAGATTGAAGCTGAGGAGCCCAGCCACTAATCAGGATTCCTCTACCTTTGATTCTGTCTTTGAATCCATTCGCTTCGATCCAGTTCTCAAGCTCTGTTAGAACCTCGCTGCCTCCTATTGCCCAAATGAAGGGTCTCATTGATTCTTCTAGGGCCAAACCGAGCTCTATCAACTGTGAAAATGAAAGAATGCATAGCAAACCAAGGCACGCATGTATAACCGAACTTGGTCGCTGAGAGTTGAGCCACATAATTGACTGGTGTTGATCAATGGAAGTTTTGTTACCTCTCCGTGCCTTGTCCAAGTTGTTTTGATTGCATAACGAGACAGGGCCAATATACCAGACTTTGCTTCCTATGGCCCTGTTGTATTCTCGGACAAAAGCTGGTTCTAGTTCTTCGAAACTGTTTACAACCACACCATAGGACTCCAGGTCTGCTTGCATGATCCGATCCATTATTTCTTTTTCCTCTGTCGTGTTTCCAGGCAATTGGGATTTCCTTAACTTGATTTGACCAGGCAATCCAGGCATGAAAAACAATTCAGAATCAGAAGCGATTGATTCAAGAAACGACTTGTGCTTATGTGCCATAAAGAGGCACAAAAGAACAAAGCAACTTGTTCCATGAAAACTGATTCTCGGAACATTGAACTTGTTGGCAATTTTTGCAGTGCTATATATGCAAAAATCTGAGATTATGCAACTGGGTTTTGGCTGCAACGTCTCGAACAAACGTTCCATTTGTTCGTCAAACGTGTTCAGTTCTTTCACAAAATTAGGCCACAAGTGCATTAAACTCGCAGGCAACATGTCCACTGCCTCGCAACCCGGTGGCAAACCTGATTCTTCACTTTGTACAAACTGAAATTCCACTATCTGGATTTTCAAGCCAGATAGTTGATTTGCATCTAGCTGCGTTAACTGGTGTAGTTACAATGGTGATAACTACACCTTTTCGAGCTAATAGTTTGGCAATGTCTACCATAGGAATCAAGTGGCCTTTTGCCATTAGAGGAAACAAAACGAAGTGTGGTCGCTTATCCAACTCCATTTTAGTTCAGGAGATAGAAGCAAATGATATTGTGGTACTGCTAATGTGATGCTATTATGAACTGATAAACTGCTCTCAGAAGTGATAGATGACGTAAGAGCATACATAAGAAAGTTGGAATGCTCTAAAATTAGAACTCATTCAGAAGTTTCTGGACATCGCCACCGACAAGTTCAGGTCTGAAGGAAGATTTGCCAGATTTTAAGTATTACTACATTTTCCGGAAGTTTTTTCCGCAACTTGCAGGATAAAACAAATGCAAGTTAAACCAAGAACGTACAATGGACCATAGTGAATATCACTTTAATGAATCAGCATTACTACTTTTTACAGGTTAGCTGCATTCTGAAGGGACTTTATTTTGTAGGTCCATCCTTGAGTCAAATTTTTTCAATAATCATGAACTTTTCTAGCTCTGTCCTCTCAAAGAGCAGACTACTGAAAAATATTGGTTTTGTTTTTTAAATGAAAAGGATAGCAACAGACATTAGTATGGTCAAAGAAAATCACTAAGATTTGACAGAATCAGGTTGTGCTGTCGCCGTTGCTGCTATCAATGAAAATCATGTGCTTAATTCCGAGCTTGGTTCATTAATATCTGATTATTGTTCAATTCTTGCGACTTTTGCTGATGTTCGAGTTGTATTTGTTAGTTGAGCTGCACATTTCGTTGCTCACTGTCTTGCTCAAGCAGCAAATTTGTCTTCAGATCGTTTTGTTTGGGGCTTAATCCGCCATTGTATTCTCCATGCTCTCATCTCGCAATCTGTTCTTGTTTCTTGAATAAACATTTCAGTGCTGAGACAAGAAGATCCCCTTTCATCTAGAGCATGATTTGCAATGTTTGCAAGCTCTCTTGTTCTCTCTCTCTTCTTGATTTTCCTTCTTCTCCCTCATCCATTAACATCTCAATAGCTTTCTTTATCTCTTCTTTACTCATAAACACTTCATACTTCTCTTCCAGTCCTAGTAAATTAGGAAACTCCATTCCAACCCTCACACCTGCACAATAGGGAATTTTACCATATAAGTAGAAAACAATAATCTTAAATTATAATGATTTTAGACGAAATTCTTAAATTATGGTAGTTTAAAAAAATTCTCAACTTATGGTACTTTTAGATATTAGAGTGACATTCGAAAGGTGGATAGTGTGAAATGTCACTTGTCATTATTTAAAAATAATTTAATCTAAATCAATGATTAAATAATAATAATGCTAATAATTATAATGATTAAAAAATAATTTCATAATTTGTAATTAAAAAATAATTTGATAATTTGTACCAATCATTGAGTGACAATAAAATGATGAAATAATATGTTATTAATAATTATATCCATCAATTTTTATAAATAATAAAAAATATTTAAGAATTTAAAATTAAAAAAAAATCTCATAACCTATAAATAATATGATGATTAAGAAAAATTCTCCATCTTTTTCTTTTTTTTTCTATCCCACTATATTTTTTCATTTTTGTCTGTCTCATAATCTATTGAGTTTCAAAATTAATATATCATTCTCATTTTATTTAACAATTATAAAACTTGTTTTCATCCTATCTTGCCCTAATTTTTAATAATTAATAATTCATAATATAATTAATATCTAATTTTTTAAAAAATATAGATGTTGAAATTACACTTTTTAAAATCAATACCCTAAATAACATATTCACAATGAGGAATGACAAGTCTACTAAATATTAACTCCGCTTCATTTCTGTCATTTTTAATTTTGAGTTGTACTGATAACACACCATTTTTCGTCAAACGTTAAAAAATTCACTCCATCCAAATTAGGTCGGATCAGATTTCTATGAATATAAATTATGTTACAATACCTATTGAATTTCCAACTAAAAAAAGAGTTTCATTATTTGATTCAAGAAAATACATAGAGTATGGCCAAGTAAATTCGATTTTCCATGTAACACTTCAAAAACATTCACCACAATATTAATTTGCGTTGATACTTCAAACTCTACATTAATTAAATTTTATTCTCTTTTAGCGTAAATGAGAAAAGCAATATTTTTTTTGTCTGGACATCATGGTATTCCTCATAACGACTATTCCGTTAAAATTTGATCTTAAGAGCGCACCAAATTGAATCTCACAAGAAACAGAATTGACAACTCAATTTTAGTGAGAAAAGCAATTGTTGGGATTGATCTTTTGATCTGAACCTCCTGAAGGCAACTTTCCTTAAACTCGAACCTAAATACAAATTTTTATGAGAGGCTTGGATTATCAGAAATGTTGGGATTGATTAATAGTGAACTGATGATACTTCAACACACTTTCGACATATACGTGGCATCCAATCCTGTAACTGACCACTTGATTCTCCGATCACAACCGTCCATATCCACTGCATAATTATCCACACCATCAGAATAGTTTAGAGTTCAAACAAAAACGTAACTAAGAACTCTCTGCTTCTCTCTTCTCCAAGAGCCACAATATAAGAACTCTCTCTGCCTCTCTCTTCCAAGTTTCCGAGTTAACAATTCAGTGACTCGGAAAGTGAGTTCGTGATGGGAGCTACAGCGGCTCCTGCTTATTCCAAGATTGTAGCTTACAAAAGCAAAGATAATGTGTTCTGGAGAGAACGTAGTTGTTATAAACTTGGTGGACGCGAAGTTAGTTTCTTTTCATCAAAAAGTAAACATGGTCGAGTTTGTTTTTTGCGTTCAGTAAGGAATAACTACAAGGGTTTTAGTCCTGTTCTTGCTTCTTCACAGTCTCAAGTATGTTGTTCTTGCTGTTCTTTAATTACCTCTTGTTCATTCTCTTGATTTCTTGATTTTCTGAAATGAATTTAATTTGAATGTTTTATTGGAAGTTGTTTATTTTTGTTGGTAGTAAATTGTTTGGGAAAGAAAAATAGTTAAGTTTTTTAAATGCTAAGAGGGTATGAAAGGTTGCAGGATTCTCAAGCTTCTAGTGCCTTCCTTTTCAGGTTTTGAGGGTATTGAGTTTAGTCTCTTTTATCTTTTAGAAAAAATTTTTTGTCATGTTTCTTAATTCTGATAAAAGAATTCTTTTTCCGTCTCTTTCTTGTTGAAAGGCTATTTAAAAGCATGAATTTTTAGCTTGAAACCTTTAAGCATCTAAGTTTAAATACTTCTTCTTGCAGGCTGAATTGGAGACTGGAGAAACCAAAAACCAACCTATAAGTGAGTCTTATCTTAATTTTTTGGAATATTTCAGGTTAATTACAACAATTTTTGTGCTATGATGATACTTCTAATGTGCAGGTGAGTCAAGGACGGTTCGAGTCAGATTCTTGTTACAGAAGGAATGTGCATTTGGAGAACAGTTTCTTCTTGTGGGAGATGATCCACTATTGGGGTCATGGGATCCTGAAACTGCAGTACCGTTAAATTGGTCAGATGGCCATGTTTGGGTTGTTGAATTGGTAAGCTCAAACTTGTCAACAACATCAACAGTCTTAGGTACAGGAAAGCTGATGAATCTGTTGTATTTCTAGGATGCCCCTGTAGAAAAATCCATTCAGTATAAATTCCTTCTTAGAGAAATTACTGGGAAGATTGTGTGGCAGCCGGAACCAGATCGAATAATCCAGACTTGGAATACAGCAAATACAATTGTAATTTTTGAAGATTGGGATGATGCAGCATTGCAGCAAATAGTAGAGGAACAACCTCAAGATGATCAAAATGCAGAATCTACTGAGAGCTCAGAAATTCTAGTAGTTGCAGATTTAGTAGTTGCAGATCACAAGGAGGAATCAGTTCCTGATGAAAGTAAAAGAACCACCATCAGTGATGAAAATCCATGTGCAGCAAAGAATTCTGCATTGAACTGTGCTGAGAAACAAATTGTAGTGGCTGAGAAGCAAGTAGCTATTGTTGCTGATAACATCAGTTACCCGAAACAGAATCCTGCGGTGAACGCGACTGGAGACGAAAATGTTATCACAGGAAACGAAATTATGGCCAGTAACGATGAAGCTACCGCGGGGAAATCGGAGAGCGAAGAAGATGTGAACGGAAGTTTGTTTGTGCATGAAGGAGGCCCTGTTTTGGTTCCTGGCCTAATATCAGTGCCATCATTGGCAAGCGAAGTAGATTTTCATGAACAAGATGAAAGTAAGAAAAGAACTGATTCTGATGCTTCGCTTGGAGTTAATGATATCGAGAATCATAATATTCCTGAGGTAACTGCTTGACGAAAATGATTGTTTGTTTCTTTCCTTTTAGCTTAGAATAGAAAAGAGATCACTTCTTCTATGTTGGAAGTTTGTGATATTCCAATAATCTAGCTTCATGATGTATCTGCTTGAAGCTAATGCTTTAAAGAATAAAGAGACGTTGGTTCCTAAATGCTAATGCCTGGTTGATTCCACGACTGAATAACTATCCAAACCTGCACAACTGAGATGCTTTCGGTCTTCTATTTTACTCTTCTTCTTTTTAACTCGGCCATAGTAATGCACAGACAAGGCAAGTAGACGAGAAGCGCAAGACCGCTGACGGCGTGATTATAGACGACAAACAACCTGAAGAAACAGCAGAAATGGTGAGTGATGGACGCCACCTAGAAAGTGAAATGAAGGAGGTGGGTGTAGCTAAGGAAGACAAGAAGCAAGAAGTTTCAGAGGAGCAGCAAAGTGATGTGTTGCATAATGACATTCAATGGGGTCGTCAAACACTACAAAAGCTACTGAGTAATTTAGGATTTATGTAACTCCAAGGAACATGTTCTGCGTCGTCCATGGTGGCTGCTCTGCTGTCTAAATTTTTTTGAACTAGCTGGTAATAAAATTGGTTTGTAATACCAGATGTAAATATCTATGTCATGATGGTGTTGTGATCTATATGCTGTATTGTAGTTTAATTCCTTGTTTAATAACATTAGTCTCCATGGAAGTTGCAGCATGGAGACCATGTTTGTTTTAAAGACAATTTCATGGACACTGCAAGCTGTGTGTTCTGGCCAAGTATGGGATTGCGTATATCTCAGATCTCTAAGCAGTTGGCACACATTTCTGAGCAGAAAAACAAACGTAACTGTGAGCTTGAGATAGCCAAGGTCGGATCAATTATTATCTTCTCAATAAAATGCGGAAGAAAGAGATAATCAAAGGCTATACAAGGCGAGACCAGCGTTATCATATAATCCGAAAAATAATTGAGTGGTTGATTTATCGAAATGGTTCACCGATTTGCCGGCCTTTATCAGTTTAACGTCGGTTCGCTTGCAAACCTGTTTAAATTGTGTAAATAGACCAAACTAATGGCTGGTTCAACGATGCACCTGTTCGAACAACGGGTTCAGTCCGATTTTTATTTTTTATTACATTGGGTGGGACACAAACTGCAATGCTCTGTGAATAAGAAATTGGATTTTCACATGGATCAGATTTGTTAAGTGGGAAATCCTAAGAAAACAAAATTGAGCACAACAGCGTGTGTTGACCGGAGTTGCGCTACCGAAACCAATAAGCTTTTCCTGCCCTTGTCCATGAGAATCCATTTTCCAAACTCAACGTACCGAAGCAAACAATTGTAAAATCACATAATAGCTGTTTACAACTAATTTCACTGCTAGTTTTTTTTTAATCTTTCACGATTGTTTAAAATTGTCTATTAATTTAAGACAAGAAGTATGAATTAACAAAAACTTAACAGTGAAATTGAATAATTGTTCAGACCAAAATGTACAAACATGAATTGCTGCGATACTTGTTCAACAGATATTTGAGAGAAAAGAAGGAACTAATCCGTTTTCTAGAGGAAACCTGAAAATTTCGTTTCCTAAATTCAGATTGCAGGATTCATTCTTTTAAAACTATTACACATGGAAATAGTTTTTCTGAGTCTGTATTCAAGAATATACCTTCAAACTTACACCCCGCAGCAGCTAACAGCATACTTCTGTAGTTCCTGACTGCACCAGCTTTCCATACTTCAGTTCCTTCACTGGAAAGGAGATCCAACAATCGTGCGCCTCAGGAGTCATCTCCACCAGAAAACATTTGCTGCTGCTTTAATTCCTGATCAGCTTTCTTCAAAAATTGGTCCCAGCCACTTCCAGGGCTAGTATCCAGGTAATCCTGTGGAACTGCAGTTTTTAACCCTGGTCGAATTCCACGCTGGCTTTCCACAACTCTGATTTCAATGGTGTCCCCTTCATTCCTTGCAGTTTGCTCCAATTCCTCCCATGTGAAAAGGAGCGGAAGTATAAAGGCACCCCAAGGGTTAAAATCCAAAATCTTAACACGCTTGTCCTTTGTCACATAGACATCAAATGTGTAGTTCTCAGATTCAAATTTTGTCTTCACATGATCAACAAAAAAGTTCTCAATCAACAAGTTGAGGTCATTTTTACACGCAAGAAGGGAAGCATAAAATGTGGTGACTTCACGTTGTGAGATTCCTACCAGTTGCTGACCATATACAAAGCAACGGAATTCCATATGAGGCACAAGAGAAGAATACCACTTACGAAGAGCAAGGAAGAATTTTGGAGGCCTTGACAAAGTTTTGTCGCTACATGAATCATAGGCACGGCATAAATCATGTACCAATGAATCTGATGATCTTAGTAACAATGCAATCTCACTAAACGAAGTACAGCGAAGCGTTCCAGAAGTGCTAATCCAAGCAGTGTCTTTTGGTGCACTCCAGTTCAGCTTAGGAAAAATTGCACCACCAAGTTCTTCAATCGAGGCTTTAATCTTCAATTCAAGTTCCGGGAAAGAAGGGGCAGGTGGGGGTTCTTCTGCTTCATCTTCAGAACCTTCCCTCACTTGATAATCTTCTTCATCTAAAGGATTGTGAACTCTATTGGGTAGAGCATCTTCATTTGAGATAGAAACAGGAAGCAAGAAAGGCCCAGAATCATCCATAAGATACTCAACAAAAGATTCTGGAAGTTCATGAATTATAGTTCGAAGAGAAACTTGCTTGAATTTGGGGTACCATTCCTGAATCTGGCATCGATTAACCTCTACTTCCTTCATTGTGAAGTTATCTACAGTTGTAATTCTGCAATACAAACTTCCCACACTTCCAGAATTATTGAAAAAACAAATACAGATAAAAGATTCCACAATACTCCATTCATCAATTAAAATTTTCCTTACAAACACCCTAAAAAATTAATAGCTCAATCAAAACAATAACACACATTTCATGTAGGTCTTTATCTACTATTTGTAGAGATAACATACTCATTGGTAGACGGAGGCAACGGAGGATGAGCGGCCGCTAACCCTTGCCTGGGGAGAACATAGTTGTAGAGATGAGAGAGCGGCACTGATCGGAGAGGTTAGTCGGAGATATAGTTGCAGAGATGACACTTAATAGTCGACGGCGGTGGTGAGATGAAAAGTGCGCATAAGAAGTTTCATTGTGCTGTGCGTAAGGTTTATTAGGGGTGTTTGATAAGGTAAATAACGTGTCAATTTACACATCTATACACATTTAAAATACACTTTCCACAATTATGATCTTTAGAAATAAATCTCAAAAATAACACCTAAAACAATTTTATTCCCTAAAATAACAACTTATATATACACCACTAAAAACCCACAAACCCTAATTTTTACCCCTTTCTAAAATCTGCCGCCTCTCGTCAGTGAAAAAAGACAGGGGGAGGAGAGACGATTGTCGCATGGGAGGGGGAGGAGACGGGGAAGGAGAGGGACGACGGTGGGAGACGTCGACGAGAGGAGGAGAGGGGAGAGAGGAGAGGGAGGAGGGTGGGGAGACCGTCGGGGAGGGGGAGGAAATGAGTGGCGGAGGGGGAGGAGAGGAGAGGGAGCAGCGGGGAGAGTGAGGAGGAGGGGAGAGAGAGAGAGAGAGGAGAGAGAAAAAAACATTAAAAAGATAAAAAAATATATATTATATATAAGTGGTATTTTTGGGAATCATTTCAAAGCAGTGGTATTAAAGAGACATTTTTTATTTAAATGTTTTTAAAGGAAAATTGTAATTTTAAGGTGGTAAAGATGACCTTAGATCTAAATAACGGGTGGAGTATCCGTAAAAATTGGTCAAATTACATGTTTGAACCCTTAAAATTTCATATTTACATATATTCTTATTAGGAAACTATTGTCAATAGTGTTATTTAGAATATATTTTTTTCTATATTGCCAGATAATACATCAAAGTCTCTCTAAAACTATTTTAATTCAAAATACAATCTAAATTCAAAGCATAAAAAATTCTATCAAAACCTTCATTTTTAATCAATCTAGAAACAACAACATTTATCATCA
>CANYCX011587205.1:0-11572 GCA_948193385.1 Breynia disticha f. nivosa | reverse complement strand
ATTTAGTATTTCTTCTCTCGCTTTCCTTTAAATTACGAATTATGGCCGACTCAACCTTCTCTCGTCCTTCAGCAAACTATGCTCCTTCTATTTGGGGTTCTACTTTCTCTTCATTTTCCATCCCTGCCTCTGTAATTTTCTCAACTTTACGCTCTTGAGATTTTGTTTTGATCCATTGATGTCTTTTATTCTGACTTTCCATTCCGGATAATCTTAATATGTTGTCTCTGTTCAAAATAGGTGATGGAATCATACGGAGAAGAGGTGGAATCTTTGAAACAAGAGGTGAAGGATATGCTGATGGCTTTAGCCGATGATCCATTGAAGAACATCGAATTTATTAACTTACTGTGCCGCCTTGGTGTCTCGTACCATTTTGAGAAGGAGATTGATGAGCAACTTAATGCTGTTATTAGTAATCTTGCAAATCTCTTACAAAATGACAATCTCGATCTTCTTGCGACGTCACTTCTGTTTCGTGTCCTCAGACAACATGGATTTAAAATGCCATGTGGTAAGACAACCAAACTAGTCTCATAATAACACCATAAATATAATATACAAAATCATATAATTTTAAACATTTATTAATTTTAGAATTAAGATAAAATATACTAATTTGTTGTTATTATGAATATTAGATGCATTTAACAAATTCAAAAACAAGGATGGTAAGTTCAAGCAAGACATTAAGGATGATGTGAGAGGCATGCTAGGCTTGTATGAAGCAAGCTATCTTGGTTTGCATGGAGAAGACATCATGGACGAAGCTCTATCATTTGCAACTGAAAATCTGGAGTATTCATTGAATTTACCATTAACTCCTCATCTTGCTGAACACATTAAAACGGCTTTGATCTTGCCATTCCACAAATCCTTACATAGACTGGCGGCTAGACAATACATTGCTTTCTATGAAGAAGAAGAAGTTCGAAATGAAACTCTTCTCAAGTTTGCTAAGTTGGATTATAATCGAGTGCAATTGTTTCACCAACAAGAGCTAGCAACTCTCTCCAGGTATAGTCTTTACACAAGATCTTACCCCTTCCATCTCATCAGATCAAACTATACGAGAGATTATTTTATATATGTTGCAGATGGTGGGACGAAATAAATCTGCGAGAGAAACTTCCGTATGCAAGAGACCGTCTCGTGGAAGTGTATCTATGGGCTATGGGTTGCCACTTTGAGCCTGAGTATGCTGTTTCGCGAATGTTGCTGTGTAAGTGTGTAGCCATGATATCAATATTGGATGATACATTCGACCTTTATGGAACTCTTAAAGAGCTTCAGCTTTTTGTGGATGCACTTGAAAGGTCATATTCATACCTATCTTTAGTTGGTTCGAAGTATCAAAAATTAACATCTTTCTTTTTATTAATCTTTCTTTTTTTTTTCTCAAACTCTTTAGGTGGGATATTGCTACTATTGATCATCTCCCAGATTACCTCAAGATTATTTATAAGACTCTTTTAAGTGTCATCAATGAAGGGGATGAAATAGCACGAGAAAGAGGAGAAGCTAGTGGTGGTTGTTATTTGAAAGAGGGAGTAATAATTCTTGTCTTTAACTCGCTTCTTTGTTACTTTGGCGACTAACAAAAATATTTAAAAAGCTTCTTGTTAAAATCATTTCTATTTTTCTTTCTTAAGTACATGAAACTGGTGAGAGCATATTACCAAGAAGCAAAATGGGGTAGAGAGAACGTTGTGCCGTCAATCGAAGAGTATATGAAAAATGGAGAAGAAACAAGCACTTATGGCGTATTTCCAGCAATATCTTTCATCGGAATGAAAGCCGTAGGGATTAAGGAATTTGAGTGGCAACGTAATAATCCAAAGATGATTAGAGGAGTTAAGATTGTTGGCAGAATAAAAAATGATTTAGTCACTCATAAGGTAAGAAGAAGAAGAAGAAGAAGAAGAAGAAGGTACGTGATTGTTTATTGTTTAAATAATCTAAATTTTTCTTGGTTGTATTTGATTTGAAGGATGAACAAACAAGAGGAGATTGTGCTTCAGCCGTAGAATGCTACATGAAAACATATGGAGTTTCAGAAAAGTTGGCAATCCAAGAGGTGAATAAGATGTGTATAGACGCATGGAAGGATGTGAATGAAGAATGGTTGAAACCAAATTCTGTCCCATTGCCTTGTCTCAAGTTTCTGCTCAATCTTTTGCGAACAACAGAGATGTTCTATCGACATATCGATGGATACACAAAATCTGAAATTCTGAAAGATGGCATAACTTCACTGTTTGTCGAGAAGATCGAAATATAGATTGAGGAGAATGTTGTTAAAGTCGTGGATCTCTGTTGTTTGCTTGCTTTTGTGTACTTTTATTTATTATGTTGTGAGTTTTTTCTTTTTAATAAAATGCCCATACCCACTAGTTTGTCGAATCAGCTAGGCCGAACCCACAAGTGAGTGGCACCACACATTTACCGAATCAACTAGGTTGAACCTGCAAATGTGCAATGGGAAGTTATAAGTTTGTTTGTGGTGAGGTTTAAGCTTAATTGCTATGGTTTTAATGTCTTTGATGTAACTCTTTCCGCTTCAACTAATAAAAGTTAAGGTTGATTATTAATATGACTATATTAACTTTTTCATTTACAATCTTCCATAAAAATAAAATTTTATCTCAACAAACTTTAGTTTTGCAATCTATACCATATTAACCCTACAAGACATTCCATAAAAACTTTAGTTTGGCTACGGGTTTCAAAATTCATTCTGTACACTGCATCTTTCATAAAAATTTATATGTTGATAATTATAAATTATTTTTAATTAAATTATTTCAATAATACTAAATATCAATAAAATAAAATACCAAGTATCATGATTTTATACATCTCATTATCCTTTATTATAATCGATAATACACAATTCCTTATTTTCTTTTCTTAATTTATACAACAATCAATTAATATTAATAACATCAACAATCTTTCTTCAAATATTCTTTAATTTCTCTCTCTTAAACTTATCTTATTTTCTCTGTCGTTTTGAGTTTCATCTTTTGTTCAAAATAAAATTCAAAATTTTAACCTTATAGTACAGTAAAGTTTTGCGTTAATCGTATTTTTGAACCATTTTGAATTTTATCAAATGTTGTTGAATTTCAATATTTAAAAAAAACTTTGTTGTTAGTAAAAAATTTCCATAGTGTCTATAATATTTGAGAACTAATAAAAAACTAAGCATAACCTATTAATCTGATGCACATACAAAATATATAAGTAAAAAATAGTTCGTTTAAAAAAATCGATGCATAATAATACATAACTAATTTTTACTGTTGGAACTAATAAAAAACTAAGTATAGCCTATTAAAATAATCTATATTTATATCTATCTATATTACTAAAGCGGAAGCCGGAATATATAATTACGACACTTAACTTAGTAGATAAATGACATGTGGCAAACTTATAATTTAAAAAAAACTTTTTTAATTATAAGGATAAAATCAATCTATTTTTGATAGTATGAGATAAATCATATTAAATACATAAAATTATACTATATTTTTTCAATATTGTATATATTTTTGTTAAAATTTTTATTATAAATAAAATAATTTATGTAAAAATGTAAAATTAATTTTTTATAATATACACCATCTCGCTGCATCGCGTGGGTACAACGGGTAGTATTATACTAAAACGAAAGTAAGTTACTCAAATTGCGACATTTAGAATCCTATTTAATTGACACTTGGGCCTCTATTTAAAAAGAAAATAAGTATTAACATATTAATAAATAAAAAACTCTACATTAATAGTAACCTATTTAATTGACATATAGATCTTTAATTCAAAATGAAATAAATATCAACACATTAATGGATAAAAAACCTATACATTAATGAAAAGAAAATCTACATTAATAAAAATTATAAAAGGATACAATTTCAAATTATGATACTTAAGTTTTAAAAATTATACATAAATTAATATAATTATAATATATATGCCTCGCTGCATCGCGCGGGGTGCAACTGCTAGTTAGTAATTAACCACAACCAGCTAACAACAATATTCAATCAAAGCATTTCAAAAATTTTGGATCAATAATGTAATTAATAATCTGAAACTCCTAAAATAACGGACTAAAGAAGTTCAACCATATAATTACTATCCTTTGTTACATCATACATGTAATCTAAACAAAAATTATTATCACTTCCTAATTTTTCAAAATACAATAAAAATTTATACTCATTACTAATTTATTCTTATTTATAAACTAAAAATTTAATATTACTTTCACAATTACTCCCAACAAATTAAAAAAATAAATGAAATTTTAAAAAATAATTATGGCTAATTTTATTAAATGAGTAAAAAAAAATAGATAAAAACATTATACTTAGTAATTAATAATAGTATGTAAAGCTAGTTGTTTTGTTAATTTGTTAATGAATTTTTGACATATATTATTAATATAATTATTACTATTATTAATATAGTACAATTTTATTAGAGTATAATTTTATTAGAATGTGCATAACATTATGTTAAAAGAAAGAAAAGATTTGCGTTGCACAATTTATTCTCCTTATGACTTATTTTACTAAGCACTATTAATTTTCAGATTTTCTTTAGACACCAAATGTGGTCGTTTTGCACAACCACAGCTCAACCCACGCTTCCCAACCCTATCACCTCTTCTTCCTCTCAGACTCTCCCCTCTCCTCGCCGTCGTCTGTCCAATCCAACCTTCGCAATCACACCACAACTCACAAATCACAACCATCAGTGACCCAAAAGCCAAAACCCTACCTCTATCCTCTGTTCTTCGTCTGTCCGCAACTCGCTAAAATTCAACATATCTCGTTCGTTCTCCGTCGCTTGCTTCACAGAAACCACCGTTCCGCCTTGCTCCGATACTAATGGGGAGCGGTGCTCTTTAGCGTTTCAGGGCAAGGTGGGTGAAGTGGTGCTTTGGAATAAAACAAAAAGGCTGATGAGTCAATGTAGTTTTGAATTGGATTCTATTTAATTAATCTAAAAAATTAAATTGTAAGTTCTAATTTACATAAATATATACTTAATGAAAATTTTATTCATCGATTTAGTGAAATAAAATGCTGAAACAACAAAAAAAACGCTAGTGAAGCATAATTAAAAGTACTTTTTATAAATTTCAAGGGATAAAAAGGGCTTTTGACCAAAAGAGAACAATCATATAAAATATTTACCATTTTAAAGGTGTTTGGAAAAAAATTTACAAAAAAAAAGGTTGATACATGTTCACTACTCATCTTAATTCTCCATACTCTCTTTGATTGGTCCAAACTTGAGGACCAAACCTAAAATTTTCCATAAGGGTTCAAATCAAATTGCACCAATTCAATTTATTAATGTTGTGAGAATCTTTTGAAATTGGAAATTAGACTAAAGTATATTTTATTTTCATGAATTAATTGTGTTATTTATGTAATATTTTTAACATCTTTTCATCCGTTTCTTTCATATTATTTTAATTATTTATTTTTATAAAATTTATTAATTTAACATTTAATTTTTTTCTATAAAGATTGTTGATGTATTTTTTGTCAATATTTTGTCTAAAATACTCTCAATATCTCAATTAATTATTTTGTTTCATTTTTCTAGAATATATTTTATTTAAAAGGATAAATAATTCATTTTATACCTTATTTATTAGCTTTATTAATTTGTGTGAAAACTCCAAATAACAAACATTAAGGAATAGATAGAGTATTAACTGTAACCCACTGATAAATTAGAGCGTTATTTAAATTAAGTTTTCATTAATTTTTGTTTTTAATTTTAGAGTCAACCTTAATTTTTATATTTTATTTTATTTTTATTTAATATTTTTACAATATTTATTTTATTATTATTAAATATTTCATAATTTTTTTTATTTTAACAAATATTAATACATAATTATTTATTTTAACTCTCTTGATAAAATACAAATTATCACAATTATTATCTAATCATTTAAAAAATTAAAAACATCATCATCCGCTTCTGTTTTTACGCCCACTGAGGACATACGACGTGACAATTCATTCCGTCAGTCAGGGCAGGCTCATATTCCGATGAATATTAAACGTCACCAACAATGACAAAGTAATAGCCTTCGAACATTTTTCGAAGAAATTAACTATAAGACAGTTGTTTATCTCCTTAGATTTGTAAAATTTTTTGTCATACTTAATATGCATATTTTATTAATATTTATTTTATTATTATTAAATATTTTATATTTTTTTAAGGACTCTTCATAGATAATTATTTTATTTTTTACTCTCTTGATAAAATTTTATAAACATTACTGTGATAATATAATTATACATTCATCATTTTTATTATCACCTATTAATTAATTATAATTCAATGCTTATATAATTATTAAAAATTAATTATTATTATGATTTGACAAAAAATTACCTAATAATGCTTGCAAATATCAATTAATAATAACAAATCATTGTTAAATTATTGTGTAATGATAGAATGATTGGCTAATGATGGTGTTGATTGATTTTGACATGGTGATGGTAAGCGTAGTCCACAAATCTTGTTTGTGGACAACAAAAAAAACTCTAAATTGAATTTTTTTTTCATTTACCCTAAATTAGTAATTATTTTTAAAATCACATTAAATTAGTAAATAATTTTTTCAAACACCCTACATGAGTAAAAAGCCCGAATAAAAACGTAAATTTAAACATGATCAATATGAAATAGAATTTAAACGTGAAAATATTTATAAACATATTCAACAAAGGCGAAAAGTAGGAGTGTAAACGAACGGGGACTGGTTGCAAGCTGCTTGAGCTCGAGTTCGATAAAAGTTCATTCGAGCTCGATTCGTTTACAATCAAGCATGTTCGTGAACAAAATGTTAAGCTCGAATCGTTAAATGAATCAAGTCTATCTGAACGAGCTTGTACTTGGCTCGAAAGATCGCGAGAATGCTCGTTTAATATTGGTGAATAAACTCGATTATATATTTGATTTTTTTATATTAATATGTAGCTTTCGTGTTTTCTTTATATTTCAAATATGTATATAATTTATTTAAACATAATAATTATCAGAATAAAATCATATTTTGACAAAATGTACAATATATTATAATAAATTATATTATATTAATTAAAAATAATAACTTATTATATAAAATAAAAATACTAATTATATTTAATAAACTTGTTAATTTTAAATCAATTAAAATTATATTTTAATTTTTGTTTAGCAATGCTCATTAGCATGCAAACTTTAAAATTTTAAACTCGATACAAAACTCGACTCAAATTCGAATTCAAAAAAGTTTTAAATGAACCGAGATAGTGGAAAGCAGATAGTGATAATGACAGTACATAAAAAAAATTGGAGGATAATATTTTTGTGATAAATTTTGCACGAAATATGTAGGCCTTACAAATGTGAGAACACAGACGAAACATGCTGCTTTATAAATATGTTGGCCATACAAAATAAGTTAGCATGCTTCTTTATATCTGACAGTGATGTTAAAAATATGGAAGTGTATACGTAGAGTCCAAGTTTAATTTATTATAGTATAAATAAAAAATTTCATCATATTTTTTTAGATACATTCTCTACATTTATTCTAAATTAGTACTTCTCACCTTTAATTTCAGAGACCACTCTACAACAAACATTTTCTATCGTTCTACTTTAACTTCCCAAATATGGCCGCCTCAAGCATCTCTCGTCCTTCAGCAAACTATGCTCCTTCTATTTGGGGTTCTACTTTCTCTTCATTTTTCATCCCTACTTCCGTAAATTTCTCAACTTTACGTTCTTGTGATTTTGTTTTCATTTGCAACTTTAGTTTTGCAGTTACCAAAATTTTCAAATAAAAGACATGTTAGCAAAATTAATAAAAATTATAATTTAAATTCATTTATAAGAAATTCGAAGACTATTATGATTAATATATTGTTTCTGGGTAAAATAGGTGATGGAATCATATGGAGGAGAGGTTGAATCTATGAAAAAAGAGGTGAAGAATATGTTGGTGGCTTCCGCCTGTGATCCATTGAAGAACATCGAATTTATTGATTTACTGTGCCGCCTTGGTGTCTCATACCATTTTGAGAAAGAGATTGATGAGCAACTTAATGTTGTTTTTAGTAATCTCCCAAATCTCTTACAAAATGACAATCTCAATCTTCTCGCGACTTCACTTCTGTTTCGAGTCCTCCGGCAACACGGATTTAAAATGTCCTGTGGTAAAACACCCATACTACTCCCACTGCAAGCTTTTAGAATTAAGATAAAAATATACTAATTTGTTTTTATTGTGAATATTAGATGCATTTAACAAATTCAAAAACAATGATGGCAAGTTCAAGCAAGACATTAAGGATGATGTGAGAGGCATGCTAAGCTTGTATGAAGCAAGCTATCTTGGTTTGCATGGAGAAGACACCATGGACGAAGCTCTATCATTTGCAACTGAAAATCTGGAGTATTCATTGAATTTACGATTAAGTCCTCATCTTGCAAAACACATTAAAACGGCTTTGATCTTACCATTCCACAAATCTTTACCTAGACTGGCAGCTAGACAATACATTGCTTTCTATGAAGAAGAAGAAGTTCGAAATGAAGCTCTTCTTAAGTTTGCTAAGTTGGATTATAATCGAGTGCAATTGTTTCACCAACAAGAGCTAGCAACTCTCTCCAGGTATAATTCTTACACAGGATCTTACTCCTTTTCATCTCATCTGATCAAACTAAACAAGTTGAATATTTTATATATGATGCAGGTGGTGGGACGAAATAAATCTGCGAGAGAAACTTTCATATGCAAGAGACCGACTAGTGGAGGTGTATCTATGGACAGTGGGTTGCCACTTTGAGCCTGAGTATGTCGTTTCGCGGATATTGCTAACTAAGTGTGTAGCCATGATATCAATATTGGATGATACATTCGACATACACGGAACTCTTGAAGAGCTTCAGCCTTTTGTGGAAGCACTACAAAGGTCATTTCCGTACCTATCTTAATTTAATAAACCATAAAGGAGATTTTATAAGTTAAAAAATTTAGTTTAAGCCGTATGTGCCGATTTAAGGTTTAAGTTGGCCTAATTGTTTTTAAAGAATGTTTCTAATAGTTGTCGAGATTAACAAATATAAATTACTCACTCTAAGAACTTACGGAGTATAGTAAGAGTGGTCGATGTGGTATGTGGCTTAATTCCACATTGCTTAAAAGGAAAAGGGAGGGAAGATTTTTGCTTTTAAAATTGAAGCCTCCGCTTTGCATTCAAACCATCACTCAAATTTCTTTCTTTCTCTTACCTTAGTGTTATTCTAAAGTTTTCTCTATTTGTAATATTTCAGTTGTAATCTTTGTTTAGAGAAATATTAATTTGGTAGTGTTCGGGGATGTAGACAAAATTGGCCGAACCTTGTTAAATTCTAGTGTTCTTTATTTGTCTATTTAATAGTTACTGTCGAGTTTAGCTGTAACGATTTATTTGTGCTATTAAATTACATGTCTAGGAAAATTCTGTCTAAAGATCCTGGAACTTAAGCGATCCATTTGATCTTCCAGTCTTTACTGGGAATTTACCTGGTGCATTTTTTTTGTATAAGTTTTTCACATTCTATTTCACCTGTGCAATAGATACGATGATTTTATTTTCAACACAAGCTTCCGCAACAATTGGTATCAGAGCCAAGTTTTATTTTTAGTATGCTTTGTGGTTGCAGCATAGTCTGACCTTCCACATCATAAAAGATTTCCTTGGACTTTTGGTATTTTTTAGTTGGATACTATGTAATAGTAGTTTGGCAGAAATGACAGAAGAAACAAAAATATCCACATCGGTTGCTCCTTTCGCATCTATATTGGGAAGAGCTACGGTAACAAATGCAAGTTTGCGATGGAAATTTTTGATGGTACAGGTCATTTCGGCATGTGGCAAAGTGAGGTTCTAGACGCTCTCTTCCAGCAAGATTAGAGATTGTCATTGAAGAAAACAAACCAAAAGATGTTGAAGAGAAATAGTGGAAAACATTAAATCGTTTGTCATGTGATACAATTCAGTCGTGCTTATCCAGGGAGCAGAAATATACATTCTCAAAAGAAACTTCTGCAAGTAAGTTATGGAAGGCACTAGAGGAAAATTTTTTTGAAGAAAAACAGTCAGAATAAGCTCTTTATGAAGAAAAAACTGTTTCGCTTTACGTTCATGGTACAAATATAAATGATCACATCACTAGTTTTAATTAGTTAGTTACTGATTTGATGAATTTGGATGTGAAATTTGAGGATGAGGATTTGGCTTTGATGTTGTTGGGATATCTTCTTGAGAAATTTGAATTTCTTAAAACAACTCTACTTTACGGGAAGGTTGATGTACCTCTTAGTGAAGTTACATATGCTTTGTACAGTCATGAGCTGAGAAGCAAGGTAAAGCAGGTTAGAATACATGAAGCAGCAGAAGCTTTAGTAGTTAGAAGTCATTCACAAAGCCAAACTAAGGGAAAGAAAGGGAGATCAAAGTCGAGACTCAAAGTGGGCAAAGATGAATGCGCCTGTTGCCGTGAAAAAGGGCATTGGAAAAAGGATTGTCCTAAGCTGAAGAATAAGGGTAGATCTGATAAAGGAAAAGTTATTGTAGATTTATATGTAGCTGAGTGTAATAATGAAGTCTCATATTTTTCACTTACTGTAACACCATCAACTAGTTCTGATGTTTGGCTGTTTGATTCAGGATGTAGTCATCATATGTGTCCCAATCGGGATTGGTTCTCTGATTTTAGAAAATTAGAAGATGAAGTAATTTATTGAACAAATGGGTTCCGTCTTACCACACATGGGATCGAATCAATTTGTTTGAAGAATCATGACAATTTAATTAGAAAGTTAACCAATGTTCGTTATGTATTGAGGTTGTCAAAGAATCTTATTTCTTGGAACCTTAGAAGAAAAGGGCTTTAAGGTAATAGCAGAAAATGGAGTGATGAAGGTTATCTCAGGTGGACTTGTGGTTTTAAAGGGAACTCGAAAGAGCAACAGGCTATACCATTATCAGGGTAGTACTGTTATTAGAGTAATAGCAGTAGTTTATAACGAAGAAAAGGAGTCAGAAGCAGCTAAGCTAAAAGGAGTTAGAAGCAGCTAAGCTATTTCATATGCGCTTGGGGCATGCTGGTGAAAGATCTTTAAACCTTTCAGCTGGTCAAGGACTGTTAAAAGGGATGAAGGTTTGTAGATTGAATTTTTGTGAGCATTGTGTTAAAGGGAAGAAACAAGGGTGAGATTTGGGACAACAATTCATGATACCAAGGGTATTTTGGACTATGTTCGCTGATGCGTCCAGATTGTAAGTGACATATTTATATCCACAAGTATGCGCAAGTATACGCAATCAAGTAATAAGGAAAGTATTTTTATGACCTAGTTTATCGAACCCAAGGGAAAATTAAAATGAATTAAATCATGCGTGTTTTCGTTGTTTTTCAGAATGTTCAATCAAATGATTTTGAAAATGTTTTAATGAAAATGATTTAATCTAAATGACTTTGAAATTTAAAA
>CANYCX011586595.1:0-16766 GCA_948193385.1 Breynia disticha f. nivosa | reverse complement strand
AAAAGAAAATGAAGTGAGAATATTGGGATGATGGTGTTGTAGAAGCGGAGAATAAGGTGGGAAAGATTTGGTTTTTAGTTGGCTTTGGTCCAATTTGCTTCGTAATCTATTTTAGTTCAATTCCTATTAATTTCCGAATTTCGTAATTTTCAAAATTCATAATCTTTCTAAATTTTTCTTAATCTCCTCATCGTAAATCTCAATTAATTTCCCCCAATTGTTTATTTAAACGAATCGTGAAAATTTTCCTGTATGTTCTTCGTATATTATTTTCAAGTCGTCCCGAATTAAACTTACATATGCCGTAAATTTACGTTTCAACTATCTAAAAGTCTTAGGTTGAGAAAAGTTTATATAATGGCTACTCGAAGAATATTTACGATAATACTTAGATATGCCCTAAATTTACGTTTCGACTATCTAAAAGTCTTACGTTGAGAAAAGTTTATATAATGGCTGGTGCAAGACGATACTCGAACAATCATCGAATTATGGAGCACATACATTAGTAAGGGCAACTAATTTCATGTCTGCTCCAATATATTAAGATTCACTACCCCCAGACTATTTTGTAACAGCATTAGCTGATGACTTGATTCAGTAATGAAAAAAAACAACAATATAATGTTAGAATTTAAATTGACCAGTATTATGATTTAACTTTAAAATGGTCATACTCAATATCTCCAAAACCCTATCTGAGTAGCTAATAAATAAATTTATCTATAAATAAATAAATAAATGTAATGTATACAATTCTACATAAATTGTTGTTTATAAAGTTTTTTTTTTCAAAGTTTATAATAATAATAAGTTTGATAAATAGATTTTATTATTTTTTAAATATTCCAATAAATTTTTTTTTTCATAAAATAATTTATAAAAATATATTATAATTAAAATTAATAAAATTAATTCAGTCAAAATATATGACATTTTGCCACATCGCGAGGGTACCATGGCTACTTTTATACTATCAAGTGAGAGAGAGATACTAACGATGTGTTTCACAAAATTGGGAGTAAGATAAGTGTTTATAAAGTAAAATAAAGTAAGCTAAAGTTTTGTTTTAATTAAAATAATTTGTTATTTAAAAAAAGTAAAATAAGTGTTTATAAACAATAAAGAGTAATAAGTAAATTTCTTTTTTAGCTCACCAATTTAGAGGGTTGGAATTCATAAGGTTTAGAGATTTAAAAACCTAAAAAACACTTACCTTCGAATTAAAATTTATTTCTTAAACGAAATTTTCTCAACATTATAAAACCTTCACTTACATTTAAAAATTTTGATCAAAACATAGTGTAAGATGGTTAACACAAAAATGGGATCGTAGTTTCTCAAATTTTATTCATTTGAGTTTTTTTTTAGAGAAGTCATTCATATTGACTGTTCTATGTATTATATATCAAAATCTGGAAATCTTCATGTTCTTTAGAGACTATTTTTCACAAACCAAGACCCTTTAATTCTCTTTCTCAATTCATAGAAAACTCACTTTGAAATAAGGTCCAAACTATCTTTGATTCGAATATTTTTTGCTCTATTATAATTGATCAAGTATGCTAAACTAGACTAAATTATGAGGAAAAAAAAAAAGTAAAGTGCAAGAGAAGTAGAAAATAAGGGCTTCTCTAATGTAACTCCTAATATTAAATTTGAGATCAAAATGGAATTCTAATTTTGATCCCAAATTTAAGATTATGAATAGCGTGATTTTATACTATTCATAATCACAAATTTGAGATCAAAATATTTTAATATATTTTGTAATTATTTAAATTCTTTTAATTGTGCAAAATTATAATTAAATTTATAGTAATAATAATTTATAATTATTATTAGTTAATTTTTATGCTTATTTTTTAATAATAAAAATATAGCATTCAGTAAAATAATTTATTACAAATATAAGACAAAAAAGTCCATATATACACTTTACAATGCATTAATTGAACATTTGTAGGAGGAATATACTGAATCAGAGGATTCATAAAATTGAGTCCAACTTCACTAGAAGCTCAAGTGTGTGTTGATGATTGGTCTAGAGCCATAGAAAGGACACAAGAGCTTCTAAGTTTAACACTTTCATCATCGGACAACGAAGATGGAGGAGAACACATGACCAGAGCATCTTCCGCAACAGATTTGGATTAGATTGTTCTAACTTATATTGTATTTTTCAATTTTTATTTTTTATTTTTTGTACTTCATTTTTTTATGTAACCATGGTATTCCTCCGCCATAAGTGAGGCTATATTAATAAAATTAAGAGGTACCGTCCTCCTTTCGTTAAAAAAAATTCGAATTTAAAATTAAAAAAAAAAAAAAACGGTCGAACCGCCGGTTCAGTACGAAACCGGCGGTTCCGAACCGGAACCGGAATCGGCCCGGCCATGAACCGTGGCCAGGCCGGGCCGGTTCCGGTTCCTCAGAACCTGAACCGTGGAACCGGCGGTTCCGGTTTAATTTTCACCTCTAAATCTACAATTTCAGCAATTGTTCCCTAAAAAAGTATTCACTCCCTTCATCTCAATTGTTATTTTATTAGTTTTCAGCCTTTTTATTTTTCTACCATTTATTTTCATTTTTCCAACATTTTATTTTTTGTTCTACAAGTTTTCTACTGTAGTTATCCTTATTTCGATCAATTTAATTTCAAATTCTCTGCCATTGATTTTACTTTTTTGTTATTATTTTTATTGGCTATTTATTTTGTTATCATTCAATCAAACACCTTTCGAATGATAGAGTCACCCATTTATTATCTAACTACAATCATTTGAATTTGAAGGCTGTATTGCGAGCGTAATTTTAATGCTAACGACTCTAATTATTTCCTTTTGGGAAACACTTTTCTGGCAAGCTCGTGCACCACTGTACATTCAAGGGTCATTTGGTTTCCCGTTTTCGATCTAAATAAAAATAAAATGAACAGATATGACACAAATATATGGCAAACTATTACGACCATAAACTAATAAGAAGTTAAACAAATTAATAAGAGTAATTATGGATGGATTTTCCCTAGTAAAAAGAAAATATTAATGAGAAGACATGGGAACGACAATATTCAAGTGTTGCGGATGTGGTGAGTTGACAGCACTTTGTCATGACGCAAACCACACCATCGTTTCCAGGATTTGCCATTCACAATAATTCAAAATGCAAAAGTTGCCTATTTAGGTTTGTCATCTTTCTATAATGGTTCGTAATATAATATATATATATATGTATATATTTTCTAAAATTCACCTACCCCTATAAATTATATATATTAATTACAAGAAAATAGTCCAGATTTTTATTAGAAAAAAATAGGGTTTGTGGGGGCAGAAGGCAGGCAGGGCAGGGCTACACTTTCTGCAAGTAATAGTGTATTATTATGGCAAGTGGCAGCTGCAAACATGTATGTATCTGATTTCATCAAATTTCACAGTGTTTTTTTTTACTGAGAATCTCACAGTTCTTAACAACGATGCTTCTATTATTTGGTTCTGCACAATCGATTCAGATTGTCAGTTTTTTGTTCAAAGCACTCATTTCCTTTTACGATGGAGAATCATTCTTTTGTACATTTTTAATCATTCGTTTCCACATTCATTTGTACACTAGATTGCATATATTGTTCAAAGCACTGATTTCCTGTTACACTTATTTAAAAAAAATATATATATCAAATAATAAATATACATATAATATAAAGACGGTAAACTATTATACTTTTTCTAATGATGCGATTTCAAAAAATAGATGGTAGCAACTTCTTTCAACACATAAAAATGAGTTTTTCAACCTTAGTTTTCAAATTTTGTTGGACGTAAATTTTAATTATTAAAAAACACTTATTATATCTATTCCAACTTGATAAACATTTTAGTATTTTTTTCATGTTAGCATAAAATATTTCTGTAACATTTTTGGTCACGACCTACCCTTATATATATCCTATTGTAACTGAATAATGTGTTTTTCAGCTTCATACTTGAAGTGTAGAGCGTTGCAGCTGACGAATTTGGGAAGTTATAAATCTTGATATCATAAGTTGAAGGATATTCTATAATTTCTGTAAATTTCATAATCTGAAATTCAATAACATTTCACTTTTAAATTATTTTTCAATAAGTTTAAGAACAATTCATTTAAAAATGAATTATACAGAAGGAGATCATTGATAAATTAAAAGACGATAATATTTTACTTTCACATAAGATAGAAGAGACACTGCTATATTTTACATTTACATTTGAGTCCATGACCACGTTTTATTACGTATTTTTTTACATTTTCAGTTTGAGAACAAAAAATGAGAGCCTATCGACATTTGCATTCCCCATTTTTGCAGTTCCCAATTTGAGAACAAAAAAAAATGACAACCTATTATCAACCTTCTAATTAGTATTATCTATATGTGAACTGTGTCTGTTGCAGCTGCAAAGCTTGCCTTGAAGCACGAATCAGCGTTTACTAGACTCTCTTAACAAGAGTAATTCCACTTGGATCCCCACCCCATTCTTCAAACACAACCAGCAAATTTCTCTGAGGGAATAGCCATGATCGAGGAACATGGTACCTGCATTTCAGTCTCGTTAGAATTGTATGATTTTGTGCTCTGAAGGCTCGAATTTGTAGAATTCTCAAGTCTGGAGATGTAACTTACCATCTTTGAGAGGGTTGTCCACATCCACTGAGACATTTCTTCTCACCATAAATTCCTGCATAGTTGCAGTTTCCACAGTTACCAGAGGCTTTGTACTGAGGCCAATGCCGACCAATGCTCCTTCCATTTATCCATATTTGTCCTTTTGACATTGTGTTCATGTCCAGTGCTATGGGGTCATTGCCAGCTGGAGCGTCAAATGATGCCTGCAGATTTCAGAATTGAAGAAATTATACATTTTTCCAGAGTTTATTGCAGTAAGTATTACTGCATTAATGTTAGTTGGAATGTTTTCTTACCTTGTACCATGTTAGAGGTGTTCTTTTAGCCACCCAATTGCCTGATGCCCACTTAACTGAGTTCAATGAGTTGAAATTGAACAAACTCAAATCTTCTCCCAGCACACCGATCTGCTCCAGATCATTCAAAATTTATATTAGTTTACAATCGTTTTAGAAACTAGCAGATTGGTTTATTTGAAATTCTGATAGACCTTGTATGTCCACTTCCATTTTGACATGTCCCATGTGCCAGAATTGAGACCTGATAATCTGACAGGACCAAGAATTCCTACATTCCAATTCTCAAAATGCAGGCCAATGTTCTGGAGCAAATTACACAGAAACGGAGAAGAATGTCAGTTGCTTATCTTCTTTAATTAATTTCCAAAATAATCAAATTGTGAAGGAACAAACCTGAAGTCCGACAGAAACGCTTAGCAGAGAAAGTTTATTAGCACCTGCCTTCACGTGAAGTTGGCCATTATACTGGAACTTTGGTTGATCTGCACTACCATAAGCCGTTCCTGCAAAATTCAGCAAAATCATGTTAAAGAATTCTGATCAACGATTATAATAACGATAATCAAAATGAATGTAGTAATTACCAACGAGTTGACCATTAAGAAATACATGCAAAGCATGGCCAGCTGAATTAACAGTTAACCAGGGCCATTTTCCAGTCTTTAGGAAACCTTCATTCCCATTAATTTCGATACTGAAATAGCAGAAACACTATATCAGTTAAAACATGAATTAATGCAGAAGACCACTGATTCTGATTGGATAGAATGGCTCATAATTGTGCAAAAAATATAAATATATTGAAAAATTCAAGCAGCATTACATACTCTGTCATGTACCACAAGTAGTCTGATTTGTCCCAGGTGGTCGATAATTGTTCTTTTAGTCCAGTTTCTGTAAATGCATTCTTAAAACCAGTATCAGCAACTGGTTCAGTGTATGATTCCCAAGTAAAACGCCAATTACTTGCAGGAAGCATCTGGGGATGACGAGGTTTAGCAGCAACCTGAAAAAATGCACAATTTCATTTAATGACCTCTCTGGAATGCACGAGAATAACTATAGTACAGTTGGAATACAATACTTGTAGTAACCTGAGCAGTGTTAAAGACGACAGTTTTGCAGTCAGGAAGAATGCTGATGGACCAAGGAGGGAGAGTGTATTTAAGATTATTAAAGGTGACATCAACAGAAGATTGAGTATCATGATTTTCCAGGAAAGCTGCACAGGTGTTGGGGGATGGCGAGAACACATGAGCCTGTTGTTTCAGACCAAAAAATAAAACATTAACGGGAAGAAAAGAGGGCTTCCAAGCGATGAGAAAGAAGAAAAATTAACATACTGACCACTTGATTTTTCCCAAGTGAGGTTGCTTTAGGCCATGAATTGACTAGAGCTGTCTCGCATTTCTTGATGGCAATATGCAGATTTTTCAAATGGCTCCATTTTGGTTCTCTTATCATTCCTGTTTTGATCATGACACAGATTTAACAATGAATTATATCGATGATTAGTGCTTATTTAGACAAAGAAATCAAAAGAAAATTACAGATGAATATTCGTACTTAACTATCCTAATTGCATACTTAATTTTATATTTCATATCCATCGCTAGCAACTGTGTTTGTCAACCAAAAACTATTATAGTTTTTTAAACAGTAATAACAAATATGTTCTTTATTTTGTTTGCCGTAACCATACCATATTCATCAAGCGGTGCATCATAGTCATAGGTTGTGGCTATGAAGGGGCCACCAGATGTCCTACCGAAGTTTGTTCCTCCATGATACTGCACCCGCAACCATAAAAACGAAAATCAATAATAATTTAATCAGCACGGAATCAAAAATATTATTCAGAAGTAAAAAAATAATACAAAAAAATCGACAAAGAACAATACTATAAAAAAATAACAAATAGAGCGACCAACCCGCCCTCTTTTAATTGTGACACTGACTTTAATCTGATAAATATTCCTGAAATGTTTATGCAAGAAAAGATGGTACCATGTAATAATTGAAATAAGTTCCACTGTTTTGTACAAATTTTGCAACTGCATAAGCTATATCTTCAGCTGGTCTATACGGAACTGGGCCGCCGAAATTTGTCAACCTGACGTTGTAATTTTATTACATCTTCAGTCAGAAACCAAAAATTACAACATAGAATTTCATTGACTATCATATTTTCAAACAACGACTAACCAAGCCGTCCAAATTTCTGTCCACATCTTAGGCTTATATTTTGCATTTGGCCAGAAATCTTCACAGTAGAATCCATTACAAGTGTTAATCTGTCACACCATAACCAGAACACAAATCCAACGTCACTAACTTGCTTCATAGATAAAACCAAGACCATGTCATCCATCAACTTATAATCCACATAGGCTTATAAAATATTAAATGTTGGATAAGAAGTGCTTACAACTGGATCAGGAGCATCGGCTTCCTTGCACATGATCCATGGAACTCCGGTCTGGAGACCGACAGCCATGCCTGCTGCCCATTTAGCGTATGATTTGCCTGGATTACCCAAATAATATTCCACTAATTCGTATTCATTCTCTATCTGCAACAAAAAATAGGGAGAAATAACTTGAAAATTGTTGGTTTTCTTCTGTGGAAAATAAGTTCCAGAATCATGGAAAGTGATGTCTTACCTGAGAAAGAATGATTGGACCTCCTTGAGGTTCAAACAAACGTTCTGCTTTCATCATATTTACAATCTTCTCCACAAATGTTTGCATTGCTTCCTGTCATGATGTTACAAACCAAATATTTAAACATATTGGTTTAATTTCTTTCATGTTTTTAATAAATGGTTCCTTTCAGATTGACCAACCTTGAAGGGGTCATTGTCCGTTCGGAAATCAATTCCAGGAACATGCTTCAACCAAACAGGGAACCCTCTGCAGAAAAATTGAGAATTAATACTCTAATAATTCCATTTACGAAGTTGAATTAAGTGAAATTATAATATTGTTGAGTACCCAAAGTTCCATTCGGCACAGGCATAAGGACCAATCCGGAGATTGACGTAAAGTCCTGCCTGGTGAACGAGTTTAATGAACCGAACCAGATCAAATCTGTCCTCAAAATAATACTGACAAAAATCCAACAACCAACAAAATGGTTAGATAGTAACGTCAAATTGTTAGGAAAGTAATCGAAAATCACACGTTAAGTAAAGCCAAAGTGCTTATTACTTTTCCTTGTTCAGGTTCATGTCCGTTCCAAAACACATATGTCTGAATGACATCCAAGCCTCCTTCTTTGGCTTTTGCAATTAAGCCAGGCCACATCTGCAACAACAGAAACCATAAACATCTTTATCCGCCATGATAGAAGATTAGCAATCCTACAAAGAAAGAGAAAGCATTGCATACGTCAGGAGTGCTTCGTGGGTAATGAATGGAACCGGAAATTAGAATTCTTTTCTTTCCATTGATGATAATAGCTTTGCTGTCATATGTCACGGTGGCTGTCACGCTGAAAATCCATGAAACCAACAGAAGAACTGATAAAACCTTGCCGGGTTCGAACACATTGGACCTTGGAACTAGTCTTGAACTCATCTCTGAAGATTCATGAACATGAACAAGACAATAGTTTGAAAAAACCTAGAAAAAACTTGTTATCTTTTTTCTTATATGGTAATTTCTCGCAAATTAGTGTGACATTAGCTGTACGCAGATTTGCATATTAATAAGAAGAGAAGCTAGATAAGGGTGAAGCTAGAGCATGCGTGGAAAAGATTAGCATGAAAAATTGACATGGCTGGAATAACTAAATGCTCTGGTATTTATAGATGACAGAACTAATTTCAACCTGATCGTTACTTGTCAGAAACATCTATCTCAGAAACAAATTAAACAATTATTAATAACAGAAGTTGTTGACTATAAAGTATACTTTCATGGAGAATTTCTTAATGATTTATTTGGTGTAGAATGCGACATGAATGCTATTCCTTTGCATCTTAAAATAGCTTACAAGTCTGAAACGAAAGTCTCGCCAAGACGCCAACAATCTTTGAAATATTTTGCAACTCCATTGCCGCAGGAGTTGCACTGGAATTAATATTGGCCATACAAGACATCCATCTCTGAACAAAACCAAAATTTTCGACAATTATCAATAAATTATCTGACTAGTTTCGTTGTCAGATGAAACTTTTGTATTAATCCATTCATTATCCATCAGCCACAAGTTTGTTTAATTGGATAGCTTATGCGTGTTGACTACAAAAAATTGCTGGTGTCGTTGTCAGTTTGTCACGTATTTATCTACAAGTTGAAAGCTCTGTAAGCATGGTGGTTGATGATTGAAACCTAAATTAGTTACACATTTATTTGCACGATCGCTTCGAAATGAAATTAAAATGGTCATCCTGATTGGATATGAAGATCATGATTAATGAATTTTGTATGCCAAGGAATATTTTATCGCTTGAAGATTGAAAAACAAGTCCTATCACTCACGTCAGTTTGGTGCAGCGATTCCAGAAACTGGTTTACTTCTCGTAATAAATTATGAGTTTTCAAAGACCTGTAATATATTTTATAGTCATCATTACGAAAATGACTAACTAACTCTTCACGCTGATGTTATTATTCCTGTTTCTGCAGAATTCACCGGAAAATGTGTTCGACGCTGCAGTAAAATTGGGAGAGGAAACCGCTTTGCAGAAAACATAAAATACTGAATGATTGAATGAATTCGACGGAAAAAAGTGTAAGGGTATTGAAAAATCATTACTCTTATAAATTTAAAAGATCAACTAAACTCGTATTGGTATTCTCTTTAACACGAAGCAGTTCCTATAGATTCTGGATTTGTTACATACTTTTTTGGCAAAAAGTAACAAACGCATTGCAGAGTGTGGCAAGCTACAGAGACGGTAAAAGCGACATGCCGAGACGTATTTTTTCAAAAGAAGGAAGCTTGTTTTTTATTCTTACAAGCAACAAAAAAAATGCTTTCCTTTACAAATTAAATGCTTGGAAACATGAAATTCCAGCAAGCTAAATGCTTGCTTAATGAATAACCCAATATTTGGACATTCTGTAAGTATATGACTGAATTTTAACTTGACAAACAATAGCTTGTCTGTAGACATTAAGCATCTTGCATATACTTCTTCAGAATCTTCCAATGGCTTTGCCCGGATCGTATGTGGGATGTGTTTGTGTATTTGCCTGAAATCCACCGCAATTAAGCAGGCTGGCATTAACTTTAACAATCTTAGAAAAGCTGTAATGAAATATTTACGTAGTGGTCTTTAGGTTTTTGTTTATTGATTGTAGATAAATGAGAACTCAGCTGCAGACAGCTTCCACCGAGAGCTTTTTATCAGTTTTTGGGCATGGATCTCCTCCGAAAACTTCTGCCCTCACAGTTACTGAACAAGACTGCTTTCCAATACAATTCTGCAAGAGAATTTACAGAGAGAATGAGTTTATAATTGCATAAATATAATGATGTAATGAAAGAAAGAAGATAGAGGTGAATTGACAGTTAGCATACTCTGTCCAACGCATCATAGGATTTGTGGGCATGGCAGCTCCCCTCAAGGAAGCTTCCACATGTGCCCTGTGGAGCTCCATAGCTGGCAAACTTAATCTTTGATATCTTCTGTCCTGGAGGACACCATAAATGAGCTTTAGGTTCCATTCTGTTGACTTTACCTAACTTTAACATACGCCAGTTCTTCAATGACGGCTGCCCTTCGTATATATCAGAACATACGCTTCCTGTACTTCTTCGGACTAAAGAAATTCCATTTGGATCGCCGCCCCATTCTTCAAAGACAACCAAAAGGTTCCCGGTGGGCTTGAGCCACGATCTTGGAACATGGTACCTGCAATTACTAATGTTATGAACGCTGCCATTGAACTAGTGTATGTAATAGAACACAGTTGTAAGCATTTCTTTTCTCACCATTTCTGGGAAGGCTCTCCACAGTTGGTTCTGCATTTCTTTTCAGAAAATGTTCCGGCATAATTACAATCGCCGCAACCACCCCTAGCTATATATCCTGGCCAGTGGCGTCCTATGCTTTGGCCGTTAATCCAAATCTGACCCTTTCCCATGCTACTCATGTCTAAAGCTAACGGGTCGTTACCATCTGGTGCATCAAAAGTAGCCTGGAATTTCATGGACATCAATTAAATTGTTGCTACATTCCACATATACATACCCGCATCCACAAATAAAAGCAAACAAGTGCAAATGATACAAATCATTAGAGTGTTTATTGCCTTCAAGCTCAGTCTTTTTACCTTATACCATGTCAATGGCTGTTTCTGAGCAAGCAGTGATCCCTCGGCCCATTCCACAGATGAACTTCCAGTTACGGTATGAATATTTAATGCTTCACCTTTAAGACCAGTCTGCTTGGTTGCAAATAAAATAAATGATCAATTTTCTAGTCAGTTGGGCATAATAAAAGAAATTTCATTCCGACTATAACTTCCACCGTTAAAACTTTCATCTGAGTGAAAATGAAGGAGGAGAGCTTATAATATGACAGACCTTGTAAGACCACCTCCACCCTGAAAGGTCTACTGTTCCCTGGTTCAAACCCTTCAGTGTGACTGGGCCAAGAACTCCAGCATTCCATGTCTCAAAATGCAGGCCAACATTCTGAATGAAAATAATATGATAACAAAATTACTTCAGACACCATAAATTTCAGGTATAAACTTCAATGAGATTGCAAAAGAGTGAAAGAACTAACCGGAAGACCAACAGCAACACTTAGTAAAGAAACCTTGTTAACACCGGCCGTCAACTTCACATTCTGGCTAAATGTTAATTTGGGATTATTCAGTTCGCCATAGACAGTTCCTGCATCAAAGAATGAAGAATTAGAAATTAATAATTCATAATGAGATGGCAACTGAAATTACTAAAAGAAGATTGATAATCATGCTTGCTCTGTTCACCTGTCAATTGACCGTTAATGAAAACATGCAAAGCATGACCAGCTGAAAGAATTGTGAGAAGAGGATTCTCTCCACTCTTTAGAAATCCTTCATCAGAATCTATCTTGATACTGAATGAGCATCACAACAGAATATATATCATTAATGGAACAATTTTTACTTATCTTCATTTATCAAGAAAGACAAGAGAATAGCGGTGTACTCACTCGGTCATGTACCACAAGTAGTCAGAAGCATCCCTAGTGACATTTATTTGTTCCAATAAACCATCCATTGTAGTCGTATCATCGGCAAAACCAGAGGCGGTCTCTTCATTATAAGACTGCCAAGAGATTGCACTACCAACCTTTGTCATCTTCATCTGAGAGCTTTGAGCAGTAATCTTCACAAAAATTTGTTGTTTTTTAATAAGATACGTATGAAAAAACCAATAAAATTCAAAGGGCGAAATTAGAGAAAACTCAGGATAGCATACCCTAGCAGTGTTATAAACTGCGGTCTTGCAATCAGGAAGAATGCTGACAGACCAAGGTGGAAGATCATATTCACCGCTGCCAAATTTCACTTTAACAGAGTACTTCGTGTCATAGTTTGCAAGGAATGCAGCACATGAAGATTTGGTGTTGAACACATGAGCCTAAAAACAAGTAATGTCCACAGGACAAAGTTCAAATCAAACTTAATGCAAGTATAAGCTAAACGTTCTTGCATATAGATCAAATCCTCTTACTTCCTGGTTACTCCCAAGAGATGTTACGGTAGGATCTACAGAAACCAGAGCAGGCTCACATAACTTGATGGCTTTATGCAAATCTCTCAGATGTCCCCATTTTGGTTCCCTCAATAGTCCTGGTATATAATATACACATTGCTTTCAGGTCAGGGAAGCTATAAAGTAATTTTCATATGGAAATCTGTCTATAATAAGTGTAAGTCACGATCATGATGAAGATGAACAACTTTTGCGACGCCGTCTTATATACATACCAAATTCATCAATTGGAGCATCATAATCATAGCTTGTAGCTATAAAGAGACCGGCAGACGTTCGGCCAAAGTTGGTTCCTCCATGGTACTTCAGAAAGAACATTACAAAAAGAAAGTCATAAACATATATCATAAATTTATTAAGAAAAGCAACAACTATTGTAGATTCCTGCAGAGTACATTATAGGGCATAAAGTGGATAATTTACATAATTAATACACTAACCATGTAATAGTTTACGTATGACCCTCCATTCTGTATAAATCTGGCAATTGAAAATGCCAAATCTTCGGCAGGCCTGTGAGGAATGGCTCCACCAAATTCAGTGTACCTGAAAGCAATATAAACAAATTATTAAGAAATGAGAAAAGATTCTCTGCGTTGAAGAAAGTTTCCACTAATACAACAAAAATTTATGATTTTCCCCATGAAAACATGCAAGCCAACTAACTCTCGAAAAGAAAAATGCAAGCCAACAATGAAATAAAAGGAATGAAAATAAAAAATAAAAATAAAAAAAGCAATTATTGTACCATCCAGTCCAGGCTTCTGTCCACATTTTGGGTTTGTAGTCCTGGTTTGGCTTGAAGTTTTCACAGTAATAACCGTTACATGTGTCTATCTGCACAACACAACCAATCCACAACTTCAACTAATTGACAAAGACCACAAATTGAATTTCAACCACTTAACCTATACAATTTTGACACTCAAGAAACATGAAACATTTTTCATTTTTTGCATGCAGGGAAGGAAACAAAGAGTAGCGAGGGAGTTGGTCGCTCCATGTCTACCCCTTTCTGCATTTTTTTCTATACTATTTTCAACTCGTCCCCTAAGAAATATTTCTGCTTCCTTAACTGGTTGCATGCAAAAAATTGTAGCAGGATATTAATAAAAGACCAAACTGTATAGATTGAGAGGACCCCAAGACTTAAACTGAAAGGGAAAAACGTACGAGAACAAAAATCTATCATAAAGAGCAACCTAAACAGCAATCCACTGTTAAAAACCCCACCAAGAAAATGAAAGTCATTGAATGAAATAACCAACTCGGACAGTGACAACAAAGTGGGAAAAAAAGCAAAAGCATAACAATGGTATAAAAGAATTAGGCAGAGTATGACTTACAACAGGATCAGGAGCATCTTGTTGCTTACACATGACCCATGGGACACCAGTATCAAGGCCTACAGCCATTTGAGCTGCCCATTTTGTGTAAGCTTTTCCAGGTGCACCAACTTCCCACTCAACAGGTGCATACTCATTCTCAATCTGTCAAAAATGTAAGGCACAAAAGACAAAAAATGGACTTTAAATAAAGAAAGAAAAAGCAGTTGCACCAAATAATAATTGTAGTCTATATCTGGATTGAATGATAAAGACTATTTATTAGAATACTTCTAAATTATTATCTAATCCGGTCCAAAAGAGAAGTGTGATTAGATTTGATAAATTAACCAATAGGAGATTAAAACGAAATTGAATGATGATTATAACTAATCCAATTTTATAGAAGTTGGCGTAAAATGTTGTTAAAAAACATAGATGTGAAAAGGATTACCTGAGAAAGAATAATTGGACCTCCTTGAGTTTCAAACAACTTCTCTGCTTTCATCATGCTGACAATCTTAGCTGTGAATTTTTGCATTGCCGCCTAAATTGAAAACAAAAGGAATATCAACCATTTCATTGAATTTAAACATATATAATTAAAATGAAAAATGGACTTTCAGAGTAGCCATGAAAGTTCCAAGTTCCAACCTTGAAAGGTTCATTGTCGGTTCTGAACTCAATTCCGGGAACATATTTTAGCCAAACTGGAAAACCCCTGAATCAAAAACAGGGGACGAAACAGAGCATGTGAATATAAGACAGAAAATCAAAGAATAGGCTGAGAATTAGAACTTTTCTCATCTTGTGTTCAACGTATTTGAAGAAAAAAATACAATTACATACCCGAAATTCCACTCTGCACAAACATACGGACCAATCCGGAGATGAACATAAAGTCCTGCTTGTTGCACCACTTTTATGAACTTCACAAGGTCAAACCTATCCTCAAAATAATACTGGTTTTTTTACCAAAAAAAAGAATTAAAAAACTGGTTTTGATAACAAAAAGCATTGAAAGTAAAATGAAATGGAAGTTTTTGAACACACATTTCCAGGGGAAGGTTCATGACCATTCCAAAACACATAAGTTTGAATCACATCCAAGCCTCCATCTTTAGCTTTTTGTATAAGATCAGGCCACATCTATAGCCACAATAAAAACAAACAAAACCCAACAAAAGAATCAAACCAAGCTCAAAAAAGCAACGAAATTTGATAAAAACTACAAAAAAGAAACTACATTGGAAGTTGTGCTACCTCAGGAGTACTTCTTGGATAATGAATGGAGCCAGAAATCAAAATCTTTCTCTCACCATTAATAACAACAGCTTTATGGTCATAAGTCACAGTGGATGTAACAAAACAAACCCATGAAGAAAACAACACCAAAAACAACAACTTCAACATGTTTTTACTATTCCTCAAAACTTGTAAAAAATTGAATATGAATGTGAATAACAATGTGTCTAAGTTGAATGGGTTTGGCACATTTTAAACACCAGAAAGAGAGAGAAATAAAAGAAAAGAAGTATGCTTTTAGAAATGAAGTGAATGGAGTGTGGGGGGTTTGAGTTTATTGCAGGGAATTTATAAGTAGAGAGAAGTGAGATAGTAAGTAAGCTAGTGATGATGATGGAGAAGTTGTGGGGTCCATTTTGAGTTTCCATTTCTCACCCTCTCTGACATGAAACTGCATTACTTTCCTTTTGTAATTTTAGTCCTTTGTTTTATTTTTGTTCTCGTTTCATCCTTTCTTCATCAAGTATTTGAGAAATGGAGAAAAAGAAATTTGAATTAATTGTATCTTGAGATTCTTCAAATAACTACAAAATATATATATAAATTAAATAAAATTACATTAGATATCCTCCAATAATTTTTTTTTAAAATAGAAGCATGGCTATAGATAATATATTAAATTAAAAAAATTCAAAATTACTATTCAAATAAAAAATCTAATCTAGTTGCTATTATTACCTAAACTAAAAATATTATGTATCGCTTAAATTGCGTGGCAAATGTGATATGACTTTAACGTCAACCACTTTTACTGTAAATATACATTAAATTGGCAAAAATAACTTGCATTCTTTTAAAGTTTCAAAAAGGCAACTTCTCCGAAAAAAATTCAAATATATAATTTTTGAATATAATCATTGGTGGAAAACCTTGAAAGTTATTTTTAAATTATTTATTTTTACACTTTTTGAAAATATTTCTAATTTCTTCAATGAACAACATAATAGTATTTTAAGAGGGTAATATAAAAATAATTCAAAAATAATAAATAATTTATATAAAATTTAAAAATATATTTTAAAAATGTTTCTCATTAGTTTAAGACAAAAAGAGTAACGTTTTGCATTGTATTAATGTTGAGGCAACAAAAAAACTCTTCGTACAAAATGATTTAAATTGGTGAACAGATTATTACTTAAACCTACCTTCTCTTTGCGGTGGCACCTCAGCTTGTTTCCATCTAACAAAAAACGCATACCAAACAGAAACCTAGAAGTTGTCCATCAGAAAGTGCTGTTTTTTATTATATTTCCACGTATCAATTATATAATATTTCCTGATTAGTAACTTCAATCATTTCTTAAAAAAAAGTTATATTTAAAAAAAATAGTTAACACAGACTATAATACTTAATTATTTATACTAAATAGAAAAATATTTCAAAGTAAATTTTTTCAATAAAAAACTTTAAAAATTAGTTTACTACTAGCCACAGTACCCGTGCAATACAGA
>CANYCX011586263.1:0-10028 GCA_948193385.1 Breynia disticha f. nivosa | reverse complement strand
TAACACATACCTAAGCTCATGTTTAGCTTCTCTACATAATGATCAGCAATTCCAAAAATCAAAACATCACTTAATATCCATTCAAATCAGAAAAATCCAATCATAAACCATAAGTAAACCATGGAAACCTTTATATAATCTTACATTAGCAACTTAGGACTATTGATTGCAAGAATGAAACTAAAATCACTTTCTCTATTCCAAATCTGCCTTTTTTCAGCTCTCTCTTCCTTTCTTTTGCTCTGCAATTGAAGTTTAGTAAGTTAAGGTTTCAATGAAAGTCTCAATGGTTCGTTTTATATTTTTTTTCCAGATTTCAGCAATCCACGCGTGGTGGATTAGGAAGTACGCGTGGTCGTGCCAAGGCCGCGTACTTGGCTTCCCACTGCGCGTACATTGCATTTCCAGCATTTTTCTCATTTTCTTTGATTATTTCATATCTACCTTATATCAACCTTTAATCAATCTTTATATATTGATGTTTAAACATTTATTTTTCATAATTTTACGACAAAAAATTCCCAGGATGTTACAAGTTCGTCGCGCGATCCACTACACAAAAGAATGATACAACTTGGATGAATTGACAAGGCTTCACACTTAAAAAATAAGTTTAAGTCATGTGCGAGTAGGAAACGTTAGTAGTCAAGGGTCCTCAAACAACTAAATTTGTCGCGCCCAAATTTAAATGCTCATTTTCGAATAAAGTATAGAATTTTGGCAACTATTTTTTTCTTTTTAAAATAGTTTAACAAGCCAAGAAAAATAAGAAAGAGGAATAAACATGCATTACTTAAAACCCGGCCAAAGTTGGGTCATATACAAACCAAGTTATAAATGTGTGGAAGCTGTGGAAATGATTTTAAAACAATGCATGTAAATCATCTATCTATATTAATGTTTGTATAGATGTACAAAAGAATGTATAAATCCAAAAGCTAGGAACATCAACCTCATGAACGGTATCACAATGCTAGCAACCAGTAAAAATCAAAAGTCCCACAGCACGTTACTTTTGCTCTGCACATTCATCACAAACACAAACACATCGTGAGTAACTAAATATCCAATAAGTATATCTACAACACTTACCAAGGTTGTTAATGCATAAGTACTCGTTGATAAAGTATGTTAGATGTTTTATGTACTATAGATCTAGGAAATCATCCAAATCATTATCTACTTCAATAATCATTCGTTCATTATCCAAGGTAAGGAATTTATCATTCTTACTTTACTCTTAATTTCCAAGTATTAAGTCGGTTATTCTTTCATTTCATGTTCTTAAAGATTTCTATTTGTCACTGTTTATTTGTGAAATGGTCTAGGAAATTGTTAGGGTAAATTGTTTTGCACCCTGTTTCTCCTTCCTAAGTTTCCGTGGAACTGAAACAATTTTGGAAATAGTTTGCACCAAACTGTTCCCAAACTTGTTTTGACCCTTCTAAAAGTCCCTGAAAGTGGAACGGTCTTGAGAACGGTTTGTACAGACTATTCTAGAGTTCTTTATGCATATCCTAAATCTCTTGGAAGTGGAACAGTTTTGGGAAACCGTTCTAAAGCCCATTCTGCCCTTCCTAAAATGATTTGGAAGTGGAACGGTTTGGAAAATGGTTTTCACTAACCATTTCCTAAATCGTTCTCCCCTACTTCCAACTGAATTCAGCAACTTAACACAATTCACAACAACACACAAAACTCATGCAACATATAACCACAACCATCAAACCATAAAGCATCATTTCATACTTAATATCCAATACAAACACCATTCCAACCCACAATCAAACTCCTTTTCAAATTCCCATTTCATTATTACCACATTTAATCCATAAGCATTTTCCATAACCCAAAACCACTCAAACATATAGCATTCGCATAACCATAACATGCACTACATAAGATCACACAAGTGTTTGCATTCTCATATATAGTAACATATATCATTTTAATACAATGAATTTCAAGTGCACATGCATATGCAATTCACATGCACAATGCCATGGAATTCACTCAACATTTTTTGCCAGAGAGCTCTTGCTCTCTATTCATTTATTTTGAGAGATCTCTCTCTCCTAACATTTGGGCAACTCCCCTTTTTATCATTTTTCATAGAGCTCTTGCTCTTTTATTCATTTGAGCAACTCCCCTTTTTTATCAATTTCTAGAGCTCTCGCTCTTTCACATAATTAGGCAACTCTCATTTTTTATCTTTTCACACAATGAACATGTCACACCATGCTCATGCAAATGTCATCATGCCATGAATGCAAATATAACTACATTCATCATTTTCATGCCTCGTACATTATACCAAAATGATAATGTATCGATTCCCATTCATCCATAATCATCATAACCAACATCTTTGTCAATGCATGCCACACAAAACATTATACTCATCATACTCAAACTCGTTATTAACTATTTCATCATTTATCAATTCATGTCACAATAGCACATCAACATCTTCTTTCAAATCCCACAATACACGCAATACCATTACCATAACACATCAAACACTCACAACTATTATCATTCTTACTTTCATCATTTACACATTTTACGCTTAATCCATTCAAGAAAATTGAACATTCACAAAAAATGAACATTTAATCAAGCATGTTTAACCATACAAATGCAAGACATACTAAGGTAAGTGTGATTTGATGCACTTACATCGAATCCCGCGAAGTTGGCTGTCAGATCAACTTCGGTTTGGATCCCAAGTAACTTTTCCTACATTTTTTCAAATCACATTTCCATTATTAAACATAAATTCCACTTTTAATCTCTCAATCCTACACTCATTTAGCAAAAACCCAAAGTTACCCAAACCCTAAAATAGCAAATCTCTCATCACAACCACAATAACAAGCCAAATATTTACACTTTTAAGATCCTCCACAACAAACCCACATAATGCACACTAAACTCACTCTATTCACATAAGTTTCGTCTAAGGTTAGAGGTTTACCTTGCCCAAGTCGCCTTGAACCTTAGGGTCCATCCTAGATGGTTATTTTTGGTGTGGGATCAATGAAGATCTAAGAGTGAGGGGTCATAATTTGTGTTTGGAAAGGTTTGGAAATGTTTTCCTAAGGTTTAAGGAAGTTTTGTTCGGGTGGGTGATGGCTAGGGTTGCTAAGTGGTTCTTCCCTCTCTCTTATTTCTAGAATACACGTCATATTTTAAAATCTCACCAAGTTGAAATGGTTTGAGAAACGATTTACTCAACCGTTACCTTTATCCCGCACAAAAATTTAACTTTTGTCAACAGTGGAAACTGTTTAGGGAACAGTTTACCAAGGCCATTCCCCAGGCCGTTATAAGCCATTAATTTCACATTTCTGCTAAACTTTAAGTTATATTTTTTGGAGCGTTACAAAATTAATTGAATAAGATTGACTAACAATATGTTTTTCAACTTTGAAGATTTATGAGGTAGTTTCTATTATTACATAAGGATCACATAAGGAAATCTTAATTCAACTTACAGATTAAGTCTTACGTTCTTTTCTTAGAAAACACTCAAACAAAAAGAACAAAAGTTCTTTTTCTCAAAGCCTACAATTTGTCAAAGCATTATGTAAAAAGGGTTGTGAAATTAGACCTTCAACTCGACATTCATATTTGTAGGAGAAGGAGACCACAATTTTAATTACTCGAAGATCTCAACACTTTTGCTGCAGCAATCAGGTAAGCCCTTTTGTTTACCATTAATATTATTGTGTTGATATTTATTTGAGATCTTTCAAGAATAATGTAAAGGAGTTTATATTCACTCTTTTTAACAATAATAATAAATAAATAAATCATACTTTATCACAACCAAACTAAGGTAAAGAAACTAGAGACAAAGCAACAAACACAATTTGTTCATCACTGCCAAACCAAGATAAAGAAAATCAAACACTATTCTACAATATTAAAGATTCCATGATCCAAAAGTGGTTATTTTGATCAATTGCAACAAACGTCTTCCCCTTTCTTGAAAGCGCGATTAGGAAGGAAGTAGAGAATTATGGAATATAATACCCGTATGCATTGAAAATTATAGAGGAGTAGAGAAGCGAAGAAGAAGAAAAGACTAAGAGACTTACATATGAACTATTAACAATTATATTATCTTTTTGCTAAAGAGGAAGAAGAAAATGCAAGTAAGAAGAAAGGCGTGAGAGAACTGAGAGCGACTGTAAAGAAGAATGAGTGTGAGACAGAAAGGTAAAGAATTGAGCTTCTTTTAGGTCAAAGTGACTGGTGAGGTCAATAGAGAGATTGAAATTGTAGAGATCGAGTTATGGCTTGTGGGTGTCGTGAGGCACAAGGTGTTTTTTGTTTAGTTTTAGATTAACTGTATGGTGGGTGATTTGACTTTAGGTTACAAATAAAAGTATAATAATATATAGTAGTCTGGTCAGTCGTATTTGGGTTGAAATAATTTGAACCCATAATCCAAACACTATATTTCGGGTTTCTTTTTTTATTCAAACTGAAACTAAGTCAGTTTAGGTTGGTTAAGTATGAATGTTGGTTTGGGTAGGTTCAAGTTGGTCAGATTAACAATCTTTTGCAATGACCTATCCTTAAGTTTAATTTATTTCATCTAAGAAAGTATTAAATAATATATATTTTCAATTTTTCATGATTTTATATTTTAATCTAAAAGATAAGGAATATCTCATTTATCTTACTGAAAAATACAATTGATTTTTTCAAACGTCCACTACACATGTGGCGCTTAAATTCATTTCATTTTTTTCTAAATAATTATAGTTTAAGGAAATTCTAAATGTATTGTTTGTAATTTAAAACCCAGCCACCAATCAAACCCATAAGACAAATTCAAGCATCATTCACAATCAACATTTGAAAACATGGGTTTGTAAATGTATGTAGAAACAAAATAGTAGTTGAATACATGATCATATATAAATTCAAAACTATTTACACTTTGACCATGAAGGGGAAAGTAACAAGTGTTTTCAAAATTTCATCATGTATAGAGTAAATTAAGTTTTCAAAATAATCAAAATAAAAGGATGTCTGATGTAACATCCTCATCCTTAAGTCCTATGATTAGTAAATAAGAAAATGATTGATTAGATTAAGCATTGATGTGAAAAATGTGGAGTTGATTGTAAGTTGACAATTGGTTGATATAGGTATGTATAGAAGGAAAAATGAGCCAGAAAATCAGCCAAGTACACGTTGTGAGAGGGAAGAACGCATTATGACAACGACCACGCGTACTTAAAGGTTGGCAACGTGTAGTTGGGTGCAAACAAACGCGTTGTGAGGGCGACCACGCGTAGTCAATGTATGACCACGTATAGTTTATAGTGACCACGTGTAGTTAGGGATAAAACAGGAGCTGGCGTGACTTGGAAGCAAAGGAAGATGACGAGGCTTCCTTTCCTTTTCTATAAAAGTGGGAAAAGGAAGCAGGTGAAGGTAAGTAGGAACCGAGAAAGAAAAAGAGCAAGAGATAGAAAGAGAAAAGAGAGTTAGGGTTTACAAGAGAGAGATATAACAAGAGAGAGAGATAGTAAGAATGAAAGAGAAAGAGGGTTTTAGCACTAGAGACTGATGATTGGAGCAGGCTCGGTTTTAAGGAGGATTTTACACGGATTACCCGTATAAATGGGTGAGTAATCCAGACCTAGTTTTACATTAAGTCATATGAATGCTTAGAATTGCTAGCGTGTGGTTATTGATGGTAGATGATTTATTTATAAGTTTAATTTATATGTTTGATCGTTATGTATGTTTTATATGCTTTACGGCTATGTTTGATAGATGAAACCCTAGGATGAAATCTTAAAAAAAACTACAGTTAAGAAATTATGCATAAATGATGAAAATATACAGATTATACACAGATGATCGTATTTTCATAAATACGATTAATAGATAAAAGAACATGTGAATGAGCACAGGCATATGATTTCATAGTCATATGATGAATCACACTGTGACATGATCACCTGATCACAATCACGTGAATGAACACATGCAATTGAAATAAGAACACATGTAATAATCACATGTACATGATAACACAGTCATATGAAACACAGTCACATGAAAGCACATGAGTACACAGACATATACACATGACAGTGGTGGTGACACAGTTAGAGGCGGTGATAGGTGATGGTGGTGATAATGGTGGTGATTGGAGACGGAAGTATAACAGAGACGGAAGATATAAATGGAGATGGATGTATAGTATAGTTCACATGCTCACTAGTTCACATGTTCAGATGTTCATAAGCATAGCACAACATAGTTCACATGTTCATAAGATAATAAGTAAAAGAATACAGAGAATCATACAAATAATAATATATGCGTATCCTTACGTATATAAACATAAGGGATGAATCAAAGAAACAAGATAGATTTAAAAGATTATAAGTTATATAGATGATTACTCACTGAGCCCGCAACTCACGCAACTGCGATTTTATTTCAAGAATAGATAGAAGATAGTCCAGCAACTGGGTTAGCTGCAGCTCCTCAGCACTTCCTCTCTCTATAGCCAGACATTTGTAAAATGCTTCCGCATTAATAAGGTTAAATACATGATTATAGATTAATTAGATTAGGACGTTTTAATTTGGTATCAAAGCAATGATTAAAATAGATAAGAAAGGTAGGACGTTTTAGTTCTTAAAGTTCATCTTGTGTTCTGGTGTTCATGCTGAAACCTAGCACTTGCAAACAAAAGACCAACATGACATTAGAGCCCAATTCTTAAGGGACTTATGAGGTTTGAGTGGTCTGATTTTGAGTGAAAACTAAGAGTGCGAGACACCTAAACACAACCTTAAACACTTACCCTAAGATTTGAGTGAAAATGGAAAGTTTTAGAAATATGAACACAATGAATGTCACAACAACCCCCATTTTTTATGGTGAAAACTATCATATATGGTCTATAAAGATCAAAACATATCTAAGAGCATATGGATTACGGGATGTGGTTGAAGGAACATCAAGAGAACCACCACAACTTCTAGAAAATTCAACAATGCAACAAATTAAGGAGCACAACCTGATTCTGGTAAAAGGATTCAAAGCTCTCACTTGCTTGCATTCTATTGTAACTGATGTAATTTTTATGAGAATTATGGCTTATGAAACTGCAAAAGAAGCATGGGGCAAGCTTCAGGAGGAGTTTCAAAGTAGCGACAAAACTCAGAGAATGCAAGCAATTACGCTACAGAGAGATTTTGAAATGTTAAGGATGAAAGACTCAGAATTCATCAAGGAGTATTCTGACAAAGTGATGAACATTGTGAACAAGATCAGATTGTTGGGAGCTTACAGATAAGAGAATTGTTGAGAAAATAGTCTTGACACTTTCAGAGAGATTCGAATAAAAAATCTTATCATTGGAAGATTCAAGAGACTTGTCGAAATATCATTGCTAGAGTTGGTGAATGCTTTGTAAGCACAAGAGCAAAGTAAAGCCATTAGGCATGAAGAGCTCATTGAAGGTGTATTTTAGGCAAAGCAAGTTGACAACTTTGGGCATGGATTAAAGAATAAGAAAAAGTATCCTCCATGTTCTCATTGTCAAAAGGATACACATTTGGAGAAATATTGTTGGTTTAGGCCAAATGTGAAGTGCTATGAATGTGGTCAAATGGGACATGTTCAAAAAGTTTGTAAGAACAAACAAAGAAAGGATGGAAAGCAAGTTGAAGTTGTAGAATGTCAAGAAATAAAAGAAGAAGATTTGTTTGTTGCTTTTTGCTATACAACATTAGTTTGCAAAAATGATAATTGGTTAATTGATAGTGGTTGCACACACCACATGACACCTAAAATCAGTCTCTTCAAAGCCTTAGTTAAGACATACACTTCCAATGTTAGAATTGGAAATGGTAAGTTCTTTGAAGCTAAAGGGAAAGGAGAGATTGTTGTTGAGACCATCTCAGGTACAAAGTTAATTTCAGATGTTCTTTATATACCTAAGATTGAGCAAAATTTGTTGAGTGTAGGACAATTGCTTGAAAAGAATTATTCTATTTTGTTAAAGAATCAAAAAAGAAATGTTTAATGTTGAAATGCTACATAAAAGATTTTCTTTGAATCTTGACAATGGATGTGCCAAATGTTTTGTTGTTTGAATTGATAAGAGCAGTTTATGGCATAATAAGTTGAGGACTTTTAAATTTTTAGCTTTGAAAAAGCTTATGGCTGATGATGCCAAGATTGAAGAAGAAGGAAGAATCTATGATGTTTGTAAGATTCGAAAGCAAATGGGATTATCTATTCTTAAAGATGCAGATTTGCTTATGGATTCTATGCAAAATAAAGTTTGAAGATTTGAGAATGAGATTTAATATTTGCAGCATTAAAATCATGGAGGAGTGTTGAAGGTTTCATGATTTCAATCCATTTTGTCAAGTGTACTCTTTTTGTATACTATTTGTACTCCTTAGTTCATATTTTGTTCATAACTTAGTTGTTGTTGGATTGATTGTAAATCAATTTAGTTGTTGTTTTTAGTCATGTAATGATGTAAGTGAGCTGAGAAAATGTGTCCAGAGGTAGGTGAAACTTTTATGACAAAATCAACAAAAATATATGGTTGATTGTTAATTAAATCAGCATGGCTCTTTTGTACTTGTACTGTAGTAGCAAAAGTGTTCTTCACCCAACTATAATTTGTAATTTGTTGTAATATATTTAAGTAATGAAATATAGTGTATTTGGTGTGTGAATGTTTATTTACACCCAAAAAAAACTTTTGTTACTTATTTTCCTCTTTTTTGGTCTTTCTAAAAATCTGGAAATTTTCCAGAATTGTTCTTAAAGTTCATCTTGGGTTCTTGGTGTTCATGCTAAAATCCAACACTTGCAAACATAAAGCCAACATAAACATAATATAAACTATTCCTTTGCCCCATTTCATCAACCCATATTTCTTTCAATTGTGTTATAAAAGATCAATCTCCCTCATTTTTTAAAACTCGCAGTGAGTTCCATTAATTGTCAAAAGAAGATTAATTCTTGGTTTTCCTACTACTGCACTAACGTTTGGCGTGGTACTTTTGGGTTTGTGCAATGACTATGATGACTCTATTTGTCTAGTAATTAAGAAGTGGCTCTCATTTCTATCGTTGAGATACATTAGGGTGTCCACCAAGTAGTGATAATCCAGTGTTACAGGTTACGATCTTTGGTATGAAATAATAGGGCTAGTTTGAATGAGAGTTCTTTTTTACATGCACCCATTCTTGGTCTACTTTTAAGGATTGTGTTAGAGTTGTTGTGCTTGAGAGTCATGTTGGCATTTGATAGATAGACATCAAGAACATGCGTCAGTGCCTAATGACTTGTCGACAAAATTATGTCTTATCTTTCTTTGCTCTTGTTGCAGTTGGTTGAGCTTTGTTGGTGATCCAATTCTTTGCTGGTGTTCTTGGTGATGGTACAAGTTCGGTTTTGGTAGAAAAAATCAAGATATGCTAATATTCAACTTCTTGGCGATAACAGTTGTAGTTGTAAAATTGTTTTAGTCAAAGTTGTTAGTGATTGTTTCCAAGAGCGTGTTCAATTTCAATAGAGGCAATGAAACATATCAACATATATTCAATAATATTCAGTTTTTAATTTCTTGGCTATAACAGTAGTAGTTTTAGTGATTGTTGTTAGTAATTAGGTTTAAGTTGTTCAAATTTAGAGTGGGACATGAATTTTCAATAATATTCATCTTTGTTAATAAGACTGTGTTTTAGGGGATTGATTTGCTAGTTCCTAACCACACATACTTTGTATTTCTTATGCTAGATTGATTTGTGCTGTTAGAGATTGGTTGTGTTCTGTCTATGGCACACGACTTATTCCTGATGAATGTAACATTGGAAAGGTTTGATCCCTTGAAAGTCTCATAATATTCATGATGTTGGAAAAATTTCACATCTTTTATGGTTGAAATTCAGTGCGAGTACATTTGATTGTGTTAGACATTCAATTATAGCATCATCATCATGTACGAATTCAAAGGTACC
>CANYCX011585850.1:0-17768 GCA_948193385.1 Breynia disticha f. nivosa | reverse complement strand
AGTCCACGTGGACGCTAAATTTTGCGTCCACGTGGACGCTAAAAATTTAGCGTCCACGTGGACTCTAAATGCTTAAATTTAGCGTCCAAATTTAGTTGGACGCTAAATTTTGGACGCTAAACGCGCAGAATCTTGTAGTGATATGGCCTAGTCTATGCACAATGGACAGCCTCCACCTCCATCTATTGTACCACCACGCTCCATATTCCAGCAGTTTATGGACATGATGCAGCAAGCCACTCAGGCCGGTGTTGCTCAGGCTGCACAGGTGGCAACTATACAAGTTACGATCACTCCTCGGGCTGCTCAAACCCAGATTCTCCAAGCTCAGGTCTTGATGCCCCCGAGGGCTCATAATGTGCAAGACAATAACTATTAGCGAATCTGTCGGCAGGGGGCCAATGTATTTAGTGGTACTACCGATCCAGAGGTTGCTGAGGAGTAGCTAAAGACTGTCGAAAGGGTCATAGGTTAACTAGACTGTACCAAAAAACAGAGATTAAAGTATTTAGTGTCCCTTTTATATGGGGATGCAGTATAATGGTGGGATAGGGTCCCAAGGAGCAAAGAGGAGCTGCTTGTACTTACTTAGGACAATTTTATACGGGTGTTCACAGAGAATTTTACACCCCCTAACCTATTGAGACCGCAAGAAGATGGAGTTTCTAGACCTGAGGTGGGAGAGTATGATCGTGGTTAATTACCAGAGGCAGTTTATGTAATGCCCAAAAATTTTGATAAATATAATGGATTTTCATTAAATATATGGAAAGTGTAAATAATTTTTTTGGGAATTATTTAAAATAATAACTTGGTGGAAAGGATGAGAATTAGTGGAAAATAAAAAATCAGAGGTTGTTGAGTCAACCGGGAAAGAGAAACACGAAGGAGCGATGAACCAATAGTACCGGGGGTAAAATCGTCCAACACCAAAATCTATAACTTACTTTGTTCCTCTCTTTCTACACCTTGCATAAACATTCTCTCTTTTCCTTACCATCTCTCCAAAGCCAAAAAAACCCTAGAAATCATCTTTCCTAGCAAAACCCTAGTGTCCGAGAGGTTTAGGAATGATCGAGGATCGAATTTTGGTAAGAATTTCTTACATGATTTGTTGAATCACGTTTTTGTACTTAAACCCTACTTTTGGGCCTTAAATATCTTTCATTTAAGCTCCAATTTGAGCAAATAATGGCTCCTCGAAAAGCTTAACATGTGTATTATCCGTTAGTAACCCTTTTTGGTATTAAAATGTGTTTTAGGTGTCCAAAATTGAAGTTTGAAAGTCACCCTTGAATAGTGACGGGTTTAGGTTTCCTAACCCAAGGTTCTTTTCCGAGTATCGTTGCTTAGGTAAGATTCTTCAGGCCCTATTGAGGGTATTTTGATAGTCAATTTAATTGGCTGTTAATTGATGAGAAAGAATGGAATGAGGGTAGGAAAATGTGTAGGGTTTCAAAAGGAAGATTCTAGGAAATGGGATCAATAGCATGTGTCGGATGGCAAGAATCATAAAAGCGTACCTAAATAAATCTGTTAGGAACATTAATGGTGGTTGGTGGAAAGAGGAGAAAAGGATTAAGTTAAGGGTAGTTGAAGGACATTAATGAGAGGAAGAGGAAAGAAAGAGAAATGGGAGTAATTAAGTGAATAGGCATATAGGCATCGTTAATTTATCGTGTTTGCATAGTTTTATGCATATATGATTAATGTAATTCATAATTTGTCTTAATAGGAGGTAAAAATCACGGTGAGGGAAGTTCTCAGTCGGGGCGTTAGACGTTGCTTGCCAGGTAAGCAATATGATTGCAACATTCCTCGTTTGTGTGCTCTTTGGTTATGAAATGTCTGGATTGTTGTACATAATGTGATGTTTATGTTAGTTGTTGTGTGTGATTATTGAAGAGTATTCATGTTGTGCTGTTAATGTACATTGCTTGTATGATTGATGATGATATACGTAATGGGATGGTTAGGTATAGAGCTTGTGTGACTTGTATGAAATGGTGTGAATGATCTGGTTTGGAGTGTCCTATGTGACTTAATGAGTGTATTCTCTTGTTGTTGTTTATGTGTGATGATTTGGTGAAGTTATGTTGAATATGACATGGTTGGAATATGTTGTTGATGCATGATTTGGTCATATAAGTATTGCCACGACATTCATGCATATAGAGCTTTTAAGAAGCAAAGATGAATGCAAATGATACCTCTTTGTGAGCAATGGATTTGAGGGAGTGGTTATGGCTCTTAGGAGCGTAAATTGAAGTAGTATATATTACATACTTTACCGTGGCACAGTGGAAGTCTCGGTTCACTTTTTAGTGTTTGAGCGTACCAGGCCAAGTAAGGGTGTTATTTAGGCCAAGTAAGGGCATAAAAAATCTATGGTCCATAGTAATTTATAACCACATACTCCTGGCCAACGAGGCCCATTTGCAAACGTCAAAAGAAATGGCCAAGTAAGGGCGTAATTTGAAAACCAGAGTTTGAGATCATGACTATTGCATTGAAATGCATTAGAGGACATACATTCACAATCATTAAGTTGAATTTAATATGATCGCATGATTGGATGACATGTTTTAGAATTGGATGACGAGCTTATTACATTTGTGCAATATGGCATGAATGTATGTGTGTATGTGAATGTTTCTATGTTCTTATGTGATTTATAAGTGTATGTGCTTGAAAGTGGTTCCATGATTGGAATGATGTAAAAAAAATGAGGAGCTTGCTATAGTGTGGTATTTAAATGTAGATGTGATCATGTACTTGTGAAATGTATGAGTGAATGTGATTCTATATGGTTAACTGAATACAAGTTGAATTATTTCTAATGTAATGAGCAAATGATGATATATCTTGGCTGCAAATGTGATTGAGGATGCAAATTGAGGTTGTGGTGTGTTTTAAAATTGTGTATGGTTTGGTTTTGTGAGTTTTTACGCAGGAAAACAGAGATCCAAACGTGGCGGCAGCTAAGTACGCGCAGTCGCTGTGTCCGCGTGTACTTCAGCTATGACCACGCATCTATTGGTACCTGGACTACGCGTAGTGGCAGCAACAACGCATAGTTGACCACCACTGTGCGTAGTTTGGGCTGATCACGCGTGGATTGCTGATTTTTGGTTTTTGGAGAATGCTTACTTATGGTATTTGTTTTGATTTCATTCCTATTTGAGTGTCTAACGGCAGTATGGTTGTCTAATGATATTAAATTGTCTATGATATTATACTACCGTGGAATGAACATATATTATTAAATGAAATTATGAGTGTTGTCCATTTGGTAAGTGTTGTTTACTGAGTCTCGCGACTCACTGCGTTTTATGTCTGCCGTGTGGGCAGGGACTTGAGGGGAATTCACTTTTGATACGAGAAGGGTAGATTCTGCTTGATTTTGACTCCAACTTCAGAGATCAAAGAACCAAGGTGGGCTGCGCACGGAGTTTAGTATGTTTTGAGAAAGTGTATATTTTTTTGTGTATGATTATAGTAGAAATGGAATTGAATCAATTCCTTTTCTCTCATAACCAAAAACATTTTGTACCTTGGATGAATTTTGAAAACCATCCTTCTCAAATATTGTGAAGATACATTTCTATTAGTGAATGTATTTATATTCCCTTTTAAATTTGTGTTCACGACTTATTATTTTCAACAATATGACGTCCGAATTCGATTATCATCTTGGAAGAAATAATATAATAACATAAGATGATAGTTGAATTCGAGTGTCACAGTTTACTGACTGTCTCGATATTCCCTTGAGAAGATAGCTACAAATATAGTGTAGGGATCGGTTTAGTCGGGGTCTACGACTAGGCATTTAGAAGAGGATCTTTACCAACCCACCTACCTATTAGTTGATGGTTAAAGGAGCTCTATCTTATGAAGAGATAATGAATGAAAGGAAGAAGAAGGACAACAAGCATTAGAGGGTGTCCAATAGCTCTAGTTCACCCACAGGGCAAAAACGAAGTGGGCACCAACCTATAGAGGTGTAGGCAGAGGGGTTAGTTTGGGAGCATTAGGTCAGGTAGAGGACCTTGTTCTACAGGAGCTACATCTTCTACCAGTTATTAGGGTTTGAGGGGACCAGGTTGTTATCATTGCGGCCAGTTGGGACACTTTGCTAGGATTTATGCTTTACAAAAATGGGATAGAGGTGAATGTTTCAGTTCGCCCTATCAGTGTAGGAGAGAACTAGAGCACCGCCACTAGAGGCAAAAGGGGAGCTGTTTTTTTTTGGGTAGGTCGAGAGGAGCTTCTCAGGCTCCTGCCACCCTAATACTGCATGTTAGGGTGTATTTTATGACTGGTGAGGAGTCTATAGATCATCCTGACGTGATCACTGGTACTATTTTCCTTTTACATACTGATGCACTTAGTTTATTTGATCCTAGAGTGAGCTGCTCTTTTGTGAATCAAAACTTTGTGAACTGGGTTCAGGGTCAAGTAAAACCACTAGGATATTTAATAGTAGTGTCTATGCATGAAGGGGACGTTCTGGTTGTTAGTACAATAGTTCGGGACTGTGAGCTGGTCATGGAAGACAAAAGGCTCAAGGCAGACTTGGTTGTTATCTCGATGAGGGTTATTAATGTGATACTAGGCATGATTTGGTTGTCTAAGCATTGAGCTATAGTCGACTTCTTTCCGAAGGAGGTGAGTATTGAGATGGAGGGGGAGAAGAAGATAATTATGGTTGGTGAGCGACAAACAATACCTACATACTTGATCTCGGCAGTGATTGCATTTTGTTGGATGAGAGAAGCCTATAACGCCTTTCTAGCATGTGTGGTGGACTTGAATGTCACACCTCCCAGGGTGAGTGAGGTGGAGATTGTGAGAGAGTTCATCAATGTATTTCCAGAGGACTTACCAGGATTATTGCCTCCTAGGAAGGTTGACTTTCACATCGAGACAGTACTTGGAGCCACCCCTGTTACCATTGCCCCTTACCGTATGGCATCGGTGCAGTTAAGGGAGATGAAGAAGCAATTGGAAGAATTACTAAAAAGGGTTTCATTAGGCTGAGTGTATCACCATGGGGAGCTCTGGTCCTATTTGTTAAGAAGAAGGATGGAGTGTGAGGTTATGCATAGACTACTGATAGTTCAACTAATTGACGGTAAAGAACAAATATCTGTTGCCAAGGATTGACGATCTCCTAGACCGATTGCGTGGTGCAACAATTTTTTTCAAAACTTGATCTGATGTAATGTAACGCCCTCGAATTTAAGTCCTTAAAATAGGAGAAAAACAAGCCTTAACAGTGCTAGGAGGGATAGAGACCCAGAGGGATGTGAGAGATAGAAGAAAATTGTTCAATAAAATGAAGGAGTGGAGGAATAGCATCAATAACGTACATTATTTGTGAGAATAAAATATGTTATTCTGGAAAATTCCCAGAATAATAGAAGTTGGAAAACCTACATGAATTTCTCAAAACCTACATTAACGGGCTCAGGACAAGTAATTAAAAAGAGGGAAAAATGAACTCCAAGGCACCACAAAACACAAAAAACCCCTCTTTATCCCAAAATCATCATCTCTACTCTTCAGAGACCCTCATCTAGCCTCTCATTCCTTAAATTACAATCCATAACATAAAATCCTTGAGATTCCTCCTTATCAAGAGAGCTAGGTTTTGGGGAAAGGCCTACCTTGAGGTAAGTCTTCCACTCTAACCCAAGTTAGACATGAGAACCATAAAATTAAAAGTGTAGATTGGAATAATATAGGAGTATTCTTACATTAGAGAAAACAAAGTATGTGTGGGATGGTATAAAGAAGAGAGATTAGGGTTATATAAAGAGAGAGATAACAAATGGGAAGTTGAATGAGTTATGGTAACTAGAGAAAGGAGGAAATTGATGGGTTGAAACTAAATAAGAGCCTATGATTTATAGTTATTGAGTTATTGATTGTATGTATGTTACTTAATAATCAATATGGGAACTGGAGCCATAGAGGAGCCAAAGCGACCACCAGACAAACTCGCCTAGATTATGAGGTAAGTGTATGGCCTATCACTTACTTATCCATATCTAGTCTTTGAATGGTTAATTATATTTGCTTGAGTGCGTAATTTGATATGTAACCATGAAATAGAAGCCTATGTTGGGAATTGTTGTGTATGGTGTGTGTGTGTGTGAGCGCTTATGTGTGAAGGAATGACTGTGTATTATGAAGTGTGCTTTGACATTTTAATGTACTTGATTAATGTGTTTTGTTGTGGTTACATGAAATGAATGTATTTTTCCCTTACTTTAGTATGGTGTGAAAGAGTGTGAGAACTGAATGCATTGTATGCTTTGAAATGTTGAATATGGCTTGTGAATATTAGTGTAAGCCCTATCCCAATACATTTTTTGTAACTTTTATTATTCATTAATAAAATTATGAGGCATTATTTTATTACTTCATATATTGACCTGTGGTATGTGTTCGATAAAATATTCACTAGTTAATTAAGTGCTTGAGGTATCAAGGTTGAGAACTTGATAATAGAACTTAGAAGTATGAGATTGACATTATCAATATCCCTAGTCACTTGTTTTCATGGGAATGAAAATGAATTAAAAATAGTATGTACTTTGTAGGTGATCAAGTTTTACAGGTCACAGACATTTGGGATGTCTAACAAAGTGCATAGGTACAATGTAGCGCATTGTATTTGGAGAGCAATCAATATTTGCAATGTCAAATATTATCCTTAGACTAAAAATCACTATGTCTTTTATTGTGATTTGTAGTATACTTTGACATACGCTAAAGTGAACATAAAAGGTTGATAAATATGGGTATGATTGGGTATGTTAAAAATTGCAAGTAAGAGCATGAGTGAAGTTAAGGGATTGACCGTCTCATTAAAATGAGAGCAGATATCACTGGCTGCTTGATAGAAAAAATTGGGAAGAGTGTGGCCGCACCCGAATGAAATGATTAGGTCATTTATTCGAACTTATCAATTTTTAATAGAGATCAAAAAAGTGACCTAGCGCTAAGTAAGGGTGTTTAGGTCATGCCTTATGCTAATCATGATATCTGAGGTCAAGGGATGAATTTGAATTGTAGTAAGGTTGTTGACACCGCTCATCAGCTATTTAATTTAGGATGATCATAGTGTCTTACTAGAGACCGCCTATGATTTATGAGTTATGAAATTCATTACCTTTATTAAATAGTCCTACAAATCGCACATGGATGACAAAAAACCAAAAGGATATTTTCAGTTTTTCACCTTAGGTCAAAATCCAGCTATTGAGCCCGGTCGGGCAATTGGGCCAATTTTGGTAATTGGGCCCAAAATGGATGAGAAATATTATTTATCATTTCTTACATGATTTTAAGACAAAGATTATTTATAAAATATGATGTCTTAAGTGAAAATATGTAAGAAGATAAAAAAGAGAAAATTTAAGAAGTTTGTCTTAAGTTAAGACAAAGTTAATACGAGATAAATTACAAGAAAAACCTTGTTAATTTATTCACATTAAGTCACAGCATGGAGGGTGCTTTTTAAATGAATTTTATTTAATTAAACACTTAACAAAGTCCTAATGACATTAGGATTGTTAAGAGGTTTAATATTCCAAAACTCTTCTTTATCAAAAAAACCAAAACCCTATTATTGCATACACATGTGAGTCGTCCCTCAAACACTATTCCATTATCTTGAGTGTTCACTAAAATCATATAGATTGATTCTTAGGCTTTTTTTCCAAGAGAGACATGAGATTAAGAGGTTGATCATATCGTTTGATCATCGCAGTGTCCTCCGTTTTGCAAAAATCTCATTCCTTTGACAAGAAAAAGGTGAACCAAAAATCTCCTTAGTGCTAGTACACTTTTTGCTAATCCATGTGTTCTTTTTGTAGAGGAGCTACGTCTGTTGTTGCTAGAAAAGGTGTCACAATGGTATTTGCTTTCTTGGCACATATAACCACGACAAAGAAGGAGAGATAGCAAAGTAAGTTCTTTTCTTTATAGATTTCGTTTTTACATTAACTAGTTTTCAACTATAGATCAATATATGGTTATCTTGATTTTTTATGATTATCTTGGCTGCCTTTCACGTGTTCTGAATGATATTTTTGCTGCCATAGATGTTAGAACAAGTTAGAAAACCTAACAGTGGTATCAGAGCGGTCATCATAATCAATTAATGCATGAATTGATGAAATTGGTAACTAAATTGGTAAAAAAACGTGGGCTGTTTTGTTAGAGTAGTAAATTAGGGTTTGTTTATGACTTAGAACAATAGGTTTTATCTCTAGTTAATCCTAATTACGGCTGGTCACATGTTAGTATAATTGTTCTTTTGGAATAGTTTTAATCAATTATGCCTAAAATTGATTTTATGAAATTAGGAGGGGCTGAGTTACTGTATACACATGATTTTTAATGTTTTGGCTAATGTTCATATTTTAATTTTTGACCTAAAATACAAAAAAACCCTAAACTAGGTGCTTTTAGAAAGAATTAATGAACTAGTTGAGCTAGTTTAATTCTTAGGGACTTAAATGAATTTTATTTAATTAAACACTTAACAAAGTCCTAATGACATTAGGATTGTTAAGAGTTTAATATTTCAAAACTCTTCTTTATAAAACAAACCAAAACCCTATTATTGGATACACATGTGAACCGTCCCTCAAACACTATTCCATTATCGTGAGTGTTCACTAAACTCATATAGATTGATTCTTAGGTTTTTTTCCAAGAGAGACATGAGATTAAGAGGTTGATCATATCGTTTGATCATCGTAATGTCCTCCGTTTTGCAAAAATCTTATTATTTTAACAAGAAAAAGGTGAACCAAAAAGCTCCTTAGTGCTAGTACATTTTATCTAATCCATGTGTTATTTTTATATAGGAACTACGTCTATGGTTGCTGGAAAAGGTGTCACAATGGTAGTTGCTTTCTTGGCACATATACCCATGACAAAGAAGGAGAGATAGAAAAGTAAGTTCTTTTCTTTATAGATTTCATTTTTACATTAACTAGTTTTCAACTATAGATAAATATATGATTATCTTGAATTTTGATGATGATCTTGGCTGCCTTTGACGTGTTTTGAATGATATTTTTCTACCATAGATGTTAGAACAAGTTAGAAAACCCAACAGTGGTATCAGAGTGATCATCATAATCAATTAATGCATGAATTGATGAAATTGGTAACTAAATTGGTAAAAAAAACGTGGGCTTTTTTGTTAGAGTAGTAAATGAGGGTTTGTTTATGACTTAGACCAGTAGGTTTTATGTCTAGTTAATCCTAATTACGGGTGGTCACGTGTTAGTATAATTATTCTTTTGACATAGTTTTAATCAATTATGCCTAAAATTGATTTTATGAAATTAGGAGGGGCTGAGTTATTGTAGACACATGATTTTTAATGTTTTTGCTACTGTTCATATTTTAATTTTTGACCTAAAATACAAAAAATCCTAAACTAGGTGCTTTTAGAAAGAATTAATGAACTAGTTTAGCTAGTTTAATTCTTAGGGACCTAAAATGGATTTTTGTAAAAATTTAAGGACCAAATTGAAATTGGGCATTGGAAATTTTGTGGATGAAATTTTGTTTATGTATTTTATTTTTTCGTGAATTAAATGCATACAAGTAGTTTTACACTTATTTTCTTATTTGTGTAAAATGGTAAAAGAGAGATTGAATAACTTTCATTTTTGGCACAAGATAAACTGGTGTTTGTCTTGTGGGCTTAAGTACGTTCATTTAATGAATGATTCACTAAGTTAACTCCAGGAGCCCAAAGGTACAATCTCTCCTAACGGCTTGGGCTTAAAAACTTAAAACAGATTTGCCATGTTTTAGGGTTGCATTTCATCTTGTTTTGAACATGTGGGCCTTGGGCCCAAACGGGTGTTAAGAACTTATATGTTGAATGGTTTGCATGGTGCATTCATGGGCCTAGTTTTTGGGTTATAAAGGCCCTATGAGCCTATTTATTATTTGGGTTTGAAAAGGCCGGATGAGCCTATTTTCTTAGTCTAGGTTTAGTATAGACTTAGTATACAAAAGGAGGCCCAACCTAGAAAGGAGGGAGTCCAGACATGGAGGCCCAAGAAGGAAGGATGGAGACCCATTGGAGATTGACTTAAAGCCCGAAGATGTTATGTAATAGCATAGTCCTAGTTATAGGTTCATTGGCATGATTCCACTTTTACTTTTCTGCACTTAGTCCTTGTATGCTTTACATACGTTGGTGCATGGTTGCAATACTTATCGAATGTCAAATCTGCATTTACGATGCTAAGACGATGAATCAAACAACTTAATCCCAAGAATAGTAAGTCAAGTAAATTTCATTCCTAAATTAACAACCTGTCAAGGCATCGAACATCGAAGCGAGGGTCATGCCAAAGTTGAGCACGTTAGATTTTCTTTGTGAGGTAGGACTAAGATCGATGCTTTCTATGTCACCGTGCAAGTGTGGGGTAGATTAGTGTCATCGTTAGCACATTAATTGTAGGTTTGAACTTAACATGGGTATGTCACGGTGCGTCAGCCCTACACAATTAATAAGAAATGTCTCTGCACTAAAGCGCTAGTCCCATTAGAAACCGAGAATCATTTTAGGGAAATGATTGGATGGATTCCTACCTAGGTAGCCTAGTCTTTGAAGAAGCAAAAAGTGGTTCTCAGTCCCACAAAATGAATCACTAACAAGTGGATTATTTAAAGGGATATTAATCCATTGTTGAGTGGGAGATCTCTTGCTTAAAAACCTCAAAACTGACCTTGTTTATTTTTCTTTATAGAAAATGAATTCGAACCCTAACAACACGAATTTTTGCCTGTGCACTATCCTTGAAAAGGATAAGTTGAATAGATCAGTTTTCTAGGTTGGGCTCGAAACCTTCTGAGGCAAGAGAATAAGTTGGAAGTTTTGGATGCCACTCTTTCGGCTAAATCGACAAGAAATGCCACTATTGTTGTTCGAGAATATTTTGAAAGAAAGAAGAGGGATTCGAATGACTTCACCTATCTGATGTTGGATACTATGTTCTCTGAGCTGCAAAAACAGTTCATGGATCAAGATTCATCCACATCATGACAACCCTTAAGGAAATGTTTCAAGAGAAGGCCCAGCATGAGAGGTATTTGATTGTAAAATCATTGACCTCGTGTAAGATGGCTCCTAGAGGACAAGTTAGTACTCATGTGCTCAAGATGAAAGAGTACAAAGATGCTCTTGAGAGGCTTGCGGCGGGTTGAAACAGGAGCTTTCCATTGACTTAGCCCTTGGATCTTTACCATCTAATTATGACTAAGTGGTATTTAACTACTATATGCAAAGGGTGGGAAAAACTATGATAGAGTTTCATGAAATACTTAAGATTGATGAACAGAGTGTTAAGAAGCCATAGCCTACTTTGCTGGTTCAGAAAGACACCCAAAAGGATGTCAGAAACGACAAGAAAGAGCAATGGCAAGGATAAGATGCCTCTGAAGCCAAAGGCGACAGGCTTTAAGCCCAAGGCAGGTCCTAAGCCTCATCCTTGGACTTATATCACCATTGCTTTGAGAAAGGCCATTGGAAGCGACATTGTCCAAAGTTATGAGGAGAGAAGAAGAAGAAGGGTGTTGATGGACATCTACTTTCAGGTATCTAGTGATAGAAATTAATCTCTTAATGGGTATTGGATACAAGATGTGGTTCTCACATTTGTTGCAATGTGAAAGGGCTAAGAAATAGGAGGGCACTTTTTAAAGGTGAGGTTGATCTCTGAGTCAAAATTGGAGCTAAAGTTGCTGCCATAGAGATAGGAGACAGTATTATGTTTGCCTATGGGCTTAGAGTTCAAACTTTTGAACTGCTTTAATGTACCTGCAATGAGTAGGAATATTATTTCAATTTTAGCCTTGGTTATTGATAGATTTTCTTTCATTATTGGTAATAATGTTATGAATTTACATCGTGGTGATGTTTATTATGAATGTGCATCCGTAATTAATGGTTTATATATCCTAGACTTGTCAAGTCATGAGCCTATTTACAATGTAGAGAATAAGAGAGCTAAGTCAAATGAACTTAATCTTTCTTACTTCTAGCTTATCGTTACATGCAAGTGAGAAATGCTTGTAAAAACTTCATAAAGATGGAGCTCTTGGGTCTTTTGATTGGAAATCATTAGAAACTTACGAATCATGTATTCGCAGAAAAACGATAAAGAATCCTTAGTGGACTATTAGATCTAATACACTCGGATGTATGTGGACCATTAAGTACACATGCCAGAGGTAGATATAGCTACTTCATCACATTCGTTGATGATTATACCCGGTATGGCTATATCTATCTAATGAAGCATAAATTAAAAACCTTTGAGAGGTTCAAGGATTTTAAGAATGAACTAGAAAACCAATTAGGTAGATATAACAAAGTCATTTGTTCAAATCGAGGTGGCGAGGATATGAGTTTAAAGTTTGACAAATATCTACGAGACTGTAGTATAGTACCACAACTAACACCTACGGGAACACCTCAGTGGAATGGTGTGTCCGAAAGAAGGAACCAAACCCTGTCAGACATGGTTAGGTTGATGATGAATCAAACTGGTCTCCCAATATTGTTTTGCGTTTATGCCCTAGAGACTGTGACTTTTATGATAAACAAGTCTCTTACTAAAGCTGTTGAAAAGACACCATATGAGATATGGACTGGGCAAAAACCCAACTTGTCTTTTCTAAGGATCTAAGAATGAAAAGCGCATGTTAAAAGGTTAACACAATGGACAAACTTTCATTCAAGACAGCCAAATGCTCATTTATGGGGTATTCAAAAGAGACTATGGGATACTATTTCTACAATCCTAGCGAGAACAAAGTGTTTGTTGCTCAAACTATCGTGTTTCTAGAAAAAGAATTTATTCCTAATAGAAACAGTGGGAGTGGTGTACAACTCAAACTTATACAAAATGATGTAGATACACAAGTTCCTGAACAAGATAGTGAGGAGATTGACTCAATTCCACAAGATGTTGTGGAACAAGAGCCCATTACACAAGTACCTAGAAGATCAAGTAGGACATGTGAGGAGCCCAAAAGGTACGAGTTCATTGTGACTGACAAACATGATATCACGGTCGTTGATAACGATGAATCTGCATATTTGTTTACCATAGCTGCATATTTGGACTGTGATGAAACATTTTCACTAGTAGTTATGCTCAAATCCATTAGGATATTGTTTACCATAGCTGCATATTTGGACTATGAGATATGGAAAATGGATGTCAAAATAGCTTTCTTAAATGAAAACCTCCTCTAGGACATTTACATGAAAAAACTTTAGGGATTTGTCGTTCCAAAATATCCTGATAAGGTATGCAACCTTAAGAGATCCATCTATAAGCATCCCAAAGTTAGAATCTTCATTTTGATGAATCCATTGCCTTGTGTATGTCATAAGTTCAGTGGGAGTGTAGTAGTGTCCCTATTGTTATATGTCGATGACTTTCTGTTTATTGGAAATGACATTTCAGTATTGTAATAAGTTAAGCAACGGTTACGTGTTTCTCAATAAAAGACTTAAATGAAGTCGAGGTTATACTTGGTATAAGGATCTATAGAGATAGATCATGTCATCTCTTGGGACTAAGTTAAGAAAAGTACATAGATAAGATACTGAGGCAATTCAATATGGAACAATCCAAGAAGGGATTGTTGCCCTTACAATAAGGGGTAGTTCTCTCTAAGAATGATTTCCAATCTTCTAGAGAAGATAGATAGCGTATGAATAGAGTCACATATGCGTCAGCTATAGGATCTATTATGTATGTTATGCTATGTACTAGGTATATCGGACCATATGAGCTCACAAAAAAGGTATGGCCTCTAGCTTGTCGATTTAGACTACCTGGAGAGTTAGCGAGGTTACACAATGTTTTCCACATCTCGATGATGAGAAATTATCGCTCAGATTCTAGCCATGTGATATCCCAATCTGAGTTGGAGATTGTAGATGATTTATCTTACAAGAAGAAGCTAGTGTAGATACTTGAGGGGCAAGTGTGTCGATTAACGAATCGTGAGATTTCGATGGTTAAAGTGAAATAGAGTTTTCAATCCCCTCGAGAAGGTAAAAGGGAGTTCGAGCGAGACATGAAAGCACGTTACCCTACTTATTCCCTGAACAGTGATAGGATGACAGAGGAATGCCTTATTCTGTTAACTTTATTAAATGTTAGATGGGAAAAGAGGGTAAAACTTAGGAAACCATACAAACTTATAGGACAAAATTCTTATAAGGAGGGGAGATTTGTAATGCCCTTGAATTTAAGTCCCTAAAATATGAGAAAAACAAGCCTTAACAGTGCTAGGAGGGATAGAGACCATGAGGGAAGTGAAAGAAAGAAGAAAACCATTCAAGAAAATGAAGAAGTATAGGAACATCATGAATAACATATCTTATTCGTGAGAATAACATACCTTATTCTGGAAAATTCCTTGAATAACATGGGTTAGATAACCTACATTAATTTCTCAAAACTTATGTTAACGGGCTCAGGACAGGTCATTAAAAAGAGGGAAAAACGAACTCCAAGGCACCACAAAATACCAAAAACCCTCTTTATCCCAAAATCATCATCTCCACTCTTTAGAAATTCTCATCTAGCCTCTTATTCCTTAAATTACAACCCACAACATAAAACCCTTTAGATTCCTCTTCATCAAGAGAGTTAGGTTTTAGGGGAAAACACTATCTTGAGGTAAGTCTTCCACTCTAACCCAACTTAGACATAAGAACAACAAAATTAAAAGTGTATATTGGAAGGACGGGGGAGTATTCTTACATTAGAGGAAATGAAATATGTGTGGAATGGTATGGAGAAGAGAGATTAGGGTTATGGAGGAAGAGACAAGAAAGGGGAAGATAAATGAGCTAGGGTTTCTAGAGAGAGGGGGAAATTGATGGGTAGAAACTAAATAGGAGCCTATAATTTATAGTTATTGAGTAATTGATTATATGTATGTTATTTAATAATCAATGTAGGAACCGGACCTATGGAGGAGCCAGAGCAACCACCAGACGAACTCGTCTAGATTAGGAGGTAGTGTATGGCCCATCACTTACTTTTCCATATCTAGTCTTTGCATGATTAATTATGTTGGCTTGAGTGCGTAATTTAATATGTAACCTTAAAATACAAGTCGTATGCTAGGAATTGTTGTGTATGGTGTGTGTGCGCTTATTTGTGAAGGAATGAACGTGTATTGCGTAGTGTTCTTTGATGTTTTAATGTGCATGATTAATGTGTTTAGTTGTGGTTACATAAAATGAATGTGTTTATCCCTTGGTTTAGTATGGCGTGAAAGAGTGTGAGAAATGAATGCATTGTAATGTTTGAAATCTTGAATATGGCTTGTGAAGAGGTGTATATTAACCATATGCATTCATGGCTTTCATATGTGTGGCATACTTACATGGTAGAGTTGACATGAGAACATGAGAGTGAGATGCCACACAAATGTTTGATTTGAAAGTATAGAAAGAAATGTGTAGACCAACCCTTTGTTGAACAACACTAGCATTGTGAGACTGAGTATTTCTAAACGCATTGCTAGGGAATTGTGTACTGTCATGTGAGACTGAGTATTTTTAAGTGCATCGACACTTTATTAATTAACTTAGATGAAATGGTAATACGAGACAGAGTATTTTTAAGTGCATTACCATATGTATGAGAGTGTAATATGAGACTGAGTATTTCTAAGCACATAGACACTTTATTAACCAACTTAAGTAGACATGTCAGTGTGAGATTGAGTATTTCTAAGCTCACTGCCAAGGACAAGAGGGTGTCATGTGAGACTGAGTATTTCTAAACATATTAACACCTCATTGATCAACGTGAGACAAAATGACAATATGAGACTGAGTATTTCTAAGTAAATTGGTCATAGAGGGTTGATTGATGCCACAAGAATGAGACTGAGTATTTCTAAGTGCACTTGAGAGGGGAGAGGGTGACATATGAGACTGAGTATTTCTAAGCGCATCAGCACCCTATTGAACCACCAAGGTAAAGAGGATCCTCTAAATGAGAGAAAACATGTTAGTGAGAAAGAATGAAAGAGGCATGTCATTACATGATGCATATACATTGGTCATACTTGTGTTGGTTTGTGTATAAGGAATTAGTGTTGAGGGTGTTGTGTTTACATGTGGAATATGATTTGTGTGTGGAATGATGAACGGGATTTTATGCTCAAATTGTGACCTTATATGGATAAGATATAATGCTTTTTATGTTGTTGGAAGTGTATGTAAAGAGGTTTAGGAGTGTGTTTGAAAATGTAGGTTATGTATCGAATGATGTTAGTACTTATGTGAAATGTATATTGGTTGTGTTTGATTTGCATGCTTGAATTATATTCTCTGGATCTGGTTAATGTAGGTTAGGGTTAGAAATAATGTATGTTAGCATACTACCGCAGTCCTGATCAATCGCGCGCTGATTTCTGAAGTGCTGACAAGAAAAATAGGATTGGATAATGTACGTTAATCATCGCACTAATGTACATTATCTGAAAATAATGTAGGTTACCCAGATGGGTGTTGGGTTTTCTATGTGTCTAAAAACTAATGACAGTAGAAATTAACAAGAAAAACACACAGATAATAGCCCAAAATCTCACCAAAATTGAGATTGACAACATATATGACCATACTATCTAAACTAGTTAAGCAAAGATCAAGACTTTATAAAGAAAAACTCACCTAGTTTTGTCCTCTTCAATGACGTGGGTAGTATGGGAGAAAAATAGGTATTTACCACCTCAGAATATTCTGAGATGACCTTTATGATCCCGTGAAAGAATACCACAAGTTATTCCTCTACAAAACTAACACACGGATTAGCAAAAAGTGTACTAGCAGAAGAGTAAATTCGGTTCACCTTGCTTCTTGTCAAAGGATGAGATTCTCACAAAATGAAGGGCACCACAATGATAAATTGATATGATCAACCCTTGGAACTCTCATCTTGGAGGAGTGTTTGATTTTAGTGGAATGCTCACGACTTGGAGGAGTGTTTGAGGGACGACTCACTCTTCTTTTCAAGACTAGGGTTTTATTTGTTTGTATAAACTAGAGTTTTGTCTCATTAAACCTCTTAACCAACAATCCTAATACCATTAGGACATTGTTCAGTGTTTAATTAAAAATAAAATCATTTAAAATAACCACCTCCTTGTCGTGACTTAATGAGAGATATTTAAAAAGAATTTTCTTTTTAATTTATCTCACATTAACCTTGTCTTAACTAAAGACAAGCTTTCTAAATTTTCTTCTTTTTATCTTCTTACATATTTTAATTTAAGATATCAAATTTTATAAATAATATTTATCTTAAATCATGTAAGAAATGATAAATTATATTTCTCATCCATATTGGGCCCAATTACCAAAATTGGTCCGAATACCCGATCCATCTCAATAGCCAGATTTTGACCTAAGGTGAAAAATTGAAAATACCCCTTTTTTGGTTTTCTGTCATCCATGTACAATCTATAGGGCTATTTAATAAGGTAATGAATTTAGTAATCCATAAATCATAGGTGGTCTCTAATAAGACACTACGTTCATCCTAAATTAAATAGCTGACGAGCGATACTACAATTCCACTTTATCCTTTAACCTCCGATATCATTACCCAAACCTTACTTAGCGCTAAATCATTTTATTGATCTCTATGACAAAATTGATAAGTTCAAATAAATGA
>CANYCX011585688.1:0-10000 GCA_948193385.1 Breynia disticha f. nivosa | reverse complement strand
CTCAAAAATAATTTCCTGTTATTTTCAAATCCAAATTGTAAAACAAATTATCCAACATTTCCAATCATTTTCAATAATAACATGGATAGAGAAAAGATTTGTTAAACAATACAATATGAAATGTAAAAATAAATACACTTCTTTTAAAACATTCTTTTCAAACTATCCATGTTTGCAAAGTACGTGCTCGAGTCCTCCTCGCGGCAATCCTGCTATACCTGCACAACATGTAAACAAACAAATGGGATGAGTATAAAGATATACTCAGTAAGTGTAAATCCATTTAAGTTTAAATGAAGTGCAGGGGTCCAGTTAGCACAGACATGCTGATGAACATGAGGTCGCATTCATCCCTTCATCCCCAGCAGTCTATACCTCAATTCATTTATTAACATAGGCTATTTCCGTATTCTTTTCACATAGAATTACATTCTTTTAGCACCCAACACATCTCATAGTATAGCACACAGCAACTACGATCAATAGGGAGCACACAGGCTTTCCATTTCACAATCAAACATAATAGCCACATAGGCAACATAAAACACATAAGTGTTATATCACACAGCTATCAGTAATCCACACAGGAAAACATATATGAACCATACAGGTTCTAAATCACACATATATCATAGCATGACATAGATATGAATGTATACAATAAAATGTCAATGCTAATGCAAATCCACACAGGATGTACTCGGGTTTTGCCCACTATAGCACACAGCTGTGGGAATCCTCTATCGCACACAGTAGAGGAATAACATATAGCCTTAGCACACAGCTCTGAGCAATAAGCTCGTAAATACAGACCGCACACAGCTCAACCCTCATCCACACAGGAATAGTATTGCCATACAGACTCGTGTCACACATACTTATGCAATACGTATGAATGTAATCAATATGAATATCACACACAACAACGCTCACACAGAGCACAATATCAATCCATACAGGATTATAATCACACACAACTCATTCATTCAATCATATCACATAGATACTAATCGCACAGAATCACATCGTTAGAATCAGTACACAGCTCATATCATGCTTTCCTTTGTATTAATTATAGCACACAACAAATGAATACGAAAGCAGGAAAATATAACTCACATAGAGTATAATCCACATAAGAAAATAATGATCACATCGATCATGAAGCACAAAGCATTTCCATAGTTTACTAATAACAACACATCAACACTTAATCATATACTTTTCATTTTCATATCATTAACCAAATCAACATATAATCAATCCACGACAGAATCATTTTCAATATTGATTTGTCTAACCCTAGCAATCCCAGTAATTCATTATAAGTCAACTATTATTACTTATATAGAACCCTAAATAACAAGGTTTACGAATCAATTTAGTAAGCGTAAGAACACTTACTAGTAAGTGTAAGACACTTACCTCAAAAAGCAATAAAACTAGAAGTTAACATAGCTCATTCATCATTCCTCATTCGTAAAGGTTCTCCTGCATGTAATTCACAACATACAAATCATGAATACTCATTTACCAAATTCATTCTTACTTAAAAGAATCAAACTAAGCATTTGTCAACTTAAAGTCAACTAATTATCATCCTTTCCTTATCATTCATCCTCACAAAATGGCATCCACTCAAGGATATTTCGATTCTTACATATAAATAAGTTTATTCCAACTCTGATCATGTCATTTCATCATTAATTTCCATCAATTACATATAACTACTAAGGTTTACAATTCCAGCAGTAAACCCTTTGTCAACCTTCATTAAACCCTCAATTTTCATTCTTTTCATCAACCTTGCATCATAAAAGCATGCTAACACATTCTCAGCATTAAGTTCAATCTTTCCACATTATATCCATCAATTCCAGCAACTAAAACCTCACATAACAATCATACAAAAGCAACAAAATCAAGGTATAAACCATATGTAAACCTTTACACCACTTACTTTATGAACCTAGGTTGAAGATTGCAAGGATTCAATCCCAAATCACTTCCTTCTAACTTAAACCCAAGTTTCCTCACTTTTCTGCTCTTCTTTCACGTTCTTACAACAGCTGGAAATGAATAGAAGAGCCTTGCCTCTTCAAACTTCACATCTTTATATTTTTTTCACAAAATCAGCACGGTACGCGTGGTGGTCGGAAAGAACGCGTGGTCGTGCCCACACCGTGTTCTTTTGTGCCCACCGCGCGTACTTTCGATTTTTAGATTTTTCTAATTTTCTTTATTTCTTTCGTGTCAACGTTACGTCAACCTTTCATATACCTTTATATATTTATGTTTACACATTTATTTGACTTCATTTTAATATAAAAATTTTTCCGGGATGTTACAATTTCACATTTAATAATCCATTAACACGGATAAATAAGTTAGTAACAAACAACATAAAATTGATCTAGATCTTAAACAATAAACATAAAATGAAATATCCACATTCATTACACAAATCAAACTTGCCCAAATTCACATTGGAAATACTAAGAACTAAACATGAATGAAAGAACTATTCACACAAAACACTTACTACATCACCACTATGATCTTTCTAAATCAAACATCAGAATAAAACACCAAATACAAATTTTCCCAAATTCACATTTGAAATGACGTCTCTCTCTGGCATTTCATCAAACAATACCTTCGTAGAACCCATATCCCTGCACTTCAAGTACATTTCCAACTAAAAATTCTCAATATACAAATCATATCCAAAACAATCAAATAAAACTTCTGGCAATGCAACTAAATTCCCAAAACCAAATCAAACACCACCTCCCTACAACTCTTCACCAGTGCACTGTAAGTAAACGAAATAGGACTTCTGTCTCATCCACTACAAGAATTGAACACATGGTTATATGGATCATGTTCAATTTGATTCTTGGTGAATTAATTTGGAAGCATAACTTGTTGTGAAAAACAATGACAATGGAAGACAGGCCGACATCAATACAGCGATTGACACTGCGAGATGAGAGAATTTGATCTTTCCTTTATTTTTTGTGCTTTCAAGAAAATAGATAATGTGAAATGAATATACATACAACTTACTACATTTGTCCTCATGAATATAACTCAAAAGTACATTTTCTTTGTTTTCTCAATAATAAACCACCCACACTCAATTAATATTAATATATTACTATAAACCAACTCACAAGATCCAATTAAACTACTTAGTTCTAAGTTAATGCAAACATGCAAAAATCCCAACTATTCTTTCACATTCGATTCCTTCATTCTCAAATCATACATTTAGTAATTATTCTACAATAAATAAAAGAATAAATTCTCCTAACAGATGTGGAGTAATGTCTAAGCACATTAGACTCTAACAATAATCATCCTTCATAGCAAGAAACTCTTCCTCTCCATATTCTAAAAAAAGACTGAACATATTCCTCTGTAGTTCATGAAGCATAACAGAAAATTAAATCATAATTATATCAATTGTAATAAATTATTACTCATTAGTTAGTATAAAAACACTGCAATGGTCATAAACAACATACAAAAACATTCAGGAAATACAGCCATGGTGTTGATACGTACACCAAAAAAACTCAAAACATTGGGCCAAAAATTGAAAATACAAACTATGAATGAAGAATTGAAGAAAATCAAGCTGCAGACGCATCACAATTTCATTCATCATGTTGAACGAGTTAACATGTTGATGCAAGAAATAATTCATGAGGGGTATATCATGACAACTATTGAAAAGACAGCTGCATTGCTCAACACATTGGATGAAACATGAAAGCATAAACTTATTTCTGCATGCTATGAGTTTAAAACATATGAATTTAAAACAGACAGTTATGGTGGTGTTGTCATGGCGTTAACAAAGGCATATTGCAAAATTAGAGCATTTGAGCAACCTACTTTCAATGAGAAACGATTGAGGAGCCGTTCAATATATGTTCCCTTTTGGAAGAATACTGAAACAAGAATAATGAAGGACCTCAAATGTACCCTTCCAAGAAGAGTTGTAATCTTAAGGCGTTGACAATATCCACTCTACTTGAGAATACACAATAATATAAAAATGGCTACCCATATTTGTACACATTTTAAAATTGATGTTGCTTTTATATAGTTTTATTTGAGAAGCTAATAGGTGAAGCTGTCGTTTGGTTATGTTTCTATCATAATAAGTGTCTTTTAAGAAGTTAATAGTTGTAGCTGTCATCTGGTTATATTTCTATTATAATAAGTGTTCGTTTGACACTGTTGTCTTTTGTAATTTTAATATTTTTCACATTTTGGTTTCGCTGTTTTTTTTATAATTCAGTGCTATATTAACACTTATGTTAACAGCTAATATTAGAGAAATGTACACACAACAATCCAAGAAAAAGTTACTTTTCCAACAACCAAATTCCGATGAAATACGTCGGGAAAAATAATTTTTCTCACGAAATCTGGTGGAAAACGGTTGTTGGAAATAGAGGCGAAAAAATACATTTTTCGACAAATTCCGCTAGAAATTTCCGACGAAAAAAATTCTCTGAATTTATTTATCTTGTCTAAAATTTTTTCTGGCACGAACAATTTCCGAAAAATTTATAGTGTCGCAAAAATTACTAATAATATAATAATAATAATAATATTATTATTATTATTATTATTATTATTAAAGTTAAAATAATGATTACTATCATTATTATTATTTGTATTATGATGAAAATATTAATATAAAAAATAGACAATTAACTAAAAGAAAAGTTAGATATTTGAATGAAAGAAAGAAAAATAAATAAATAAATAAAAAGATATATAAATGAATCAAGATGATTATCAGTATATATAGAAAGATTTTCCACCTAATTTGGTCAGAAATTTTGTCAAAATCCGTCATAATTTTTAACCTTAAATTTATCCTTAATTGCATGAAGAGTTTAATGAGTAAAGCTTATATGATGGACACATATCATATTTAATAATCCTTTGCCTTTTATATTTCTACAAAAGATTGTCTGCTCAATTCTATCTCTAATTAAGCAAATGTTTGTTTTACTGTTTTCAACAATAACAATCTCAATGTAATTAGCTTTGCTTTATTTTATATTAAATTTGTTAGTACTCCATTACAGTACAACGGCAATAGCATCTCCTATTGTTCTAAAATCTCTACCTCCTCCATCCTGAGCAACCGTCAGATCGCTTCGCACAGTAGATCTATGGACAAGTCAGAGTACACCACAAATAATTGCCAAAGCCAATTACAAGATTTGTAAACGTATGTAATTTGATTGATTTATGCTATATTTGCATCTTTGTTTAAAATATAAAATATAAGCAAAAAATACAAAATATCAACCACGAACTGAAAGTTGTGAAAAACAAGTTTTCAAGGAAAAAAAATATGCATGCACAAATTTTTACCAAAATGATTAAACTTCTTCGTACATCTATTTTGAAGTTTCGTTCATCACATTTCAATAATTTTTTCAAAAAAAAAACATTAATACAATATTTTATACTTTATAACAAATAATTCCCATCATTTTTCCAATATATTACCACAAACCACTTAAAAAAAAATTTTCAGGTCACGCGAGCACAGTTTCATGACTAGTTTTTTACTGAAATGGAAAATAGGGGCGAGATATGGATGCACTGTGCAGACTAAATGCCCTACAAAGATGATTAGTATGAGAAGACTAGTTGAAATTAAATATTTAATTTCTCATTAACATTAAACTTGCAAGAAAAGTAATTTATTTATAGCAGATATCATATTACAACTTTGCACGTTCATTGTTTGGTTTTCCAAACGAAACGTTTTACAAGTACAAGGCATGGTGGGGCTCCACATAGATCATCTATCACTCATATTTATAAAAGAAAAAGATATTTTTTTTATTCTTCCATGCGCATTTAAAAAAAAATTACAAAAAAAATCCATTTTTAAGTGTTCACTCTTTCTATGTCTTTGGACAATTAAACAAAGTGCAATCAGAATTTTGATGTCAGGTGATATAAATGAAAAGCAGAACGAGCATTTCAATTTCAAGAAAACAGAAAAATTACAAACATATATATGTATGAACTCATATAAAAAATTAAGCCTACAAAATGAAAGAAGAAAAGAGTCTTATATCGTATTACTCACCATTAATTTTCAGGAAAACTTGAAAAGAAAATTGGAATAGAAGTCGATCCTACAATATTCGTAAATATATATGTTAAGCATGTTGAGTCTCTTCAAATTCATGTATTTGATGATGAGACAACAATGGGAACTGCTCACCAAGTTCTTGAATGAGGTCATAATTACATTCCAAATCACTAAAACCTCCCAAGAACCCTCCTGAATTTCCACCATTATTATTCCACATCATCATCATCTCATGATCCTCCTCAGCTTCTTGTTTAAACATTCCAAACCCTAAAAACCCATTCTTTGCTTCAACTACTTTATTCTGATTATGCTCATCTTGTTCCTTTCTTGATGAGTGGTGGATCAGCTTGTTCTTGCAACCCTTTTTTTGAAGATGGTGGTCAGTGCTTGTTGGTTTGCCAGTAAGTCTTTGAACCAAGTCTCTGAAGTTAGCGACATCAGTCTTGATTATTTCAGGAGCAAATATGTGAATGATTCTGATCTTGGGCTTCATTTTGGATATTGTATGGGAGTTTTTGTGCATGGATAGTGTTGATGGAGTTGAAGAGGACATCATACAAGGTCGTTTTTGTCTAGTGATGGTGTTCTCCATAGTTGAAGATTGTTGGAAGGGAGAGACAGATAGAGAAATGTGGGAGTTGGTAGAGTTTGTTTTTGGAAGAAAGCTATGCGATTTGTTTACATATATAAACAAGGAAAGTAGAATTGAAGGGTTATTTATTTTTTAAATTTATTTGGAAGAAAACATTAATGTGGAAATTTTAAAGAAAAAATTACAAGCTGTCTGTTGAGAGGAAGGATTGAATTAATTATTTGAATCTGACCATATGGGAAGAGAGTCTATAATGTAATAGAAACTATTTATGGTCCCAAACTCGCCAAATTCAGATTATGGCATCACTTATTATTTGTGTTCAAACATACATTTTATAAACCACTTATGCATAGCAGTCTTAAGGGATTAAGCTTTTCTAATTTAATACTTTCCTTTTTTTGCAAATAACTTTATACTTTCAACTTGGGTGAGAAAGTTATAATTAATTTAAGGTCTCGTTTGGTATGGAAAAGTAGACGTGAGAAATTTACTTTCAAAGAAATTTAATTATCTTTTTTTATTTGTTAATCATTTTCATCTTCACTTCTCTTGATAGAAGAGAAGCTATTTAGTACAAAGAGGGGAAGAAAAATTCCATGTCTCTCCTTAAAAATTTTCTTCCTTAATTTGAATAGATTATAAACTTTTTTCTATACATTTTTTTCAATTTTTCAAAGGATATAATTGTCTTTAGTTAATAAAAATGTATATTATAATTATGATTTTATGATAAATTTTAATCTTATATTTTTATTTTAAGTTACAATAATAATTTTGATTTTTTTTAAATTTAAAAAATATATAAATTCACAAATTTCATATAACAAATAAAATAATTGTTTTCTAAAACATAATAATTTTGTTAAATAATATATTATTTTTATAAAAAATTTAATGTACAATTTTATATTATTATTTTTTTGATATATTTCTTTAAAATTTATATATTTTTTGATTAATTACAATATAATTGTTTTTTAAGGATATTATTGACATACAATAAAAACTATAATACACTTCTCAAAAAATTAGATGTTCATATTAAACTTATAAAAATATACTTTCTCAGTGATTTATTCTTTCAGTGTCTTAGTTCTCTGAAACATTTTAAATTATAACAAATAAGGTAAATTCATATATCGTATGAAGCAAATGATAACCATTTCAATTGTTAAATTATAAAATAAATCGTTTTTTGCTTAAATGAATTCTAGAAACTGTTCATTGCATCTCAGTTTAGGGTTCCCAATATATATTAGTTGTTGCCCAAACAACAAAAAAATTAATTGTAATTTTCTTATGACATTCTATAAAAAGAAAGGTCAATAATTTTTTTTATGTCAGTTTAACAAATGAAATCAAGAAAGTGACAGTGATAAATCAGGATGTAATATCAAAGAACAAAGGATTATATAAGGCTGCTAGACATAAAGTTTAACAAGTGTTGGATTTCATTTTAGCTTATAATAGGCAAATAATATTCATTTAACTTTATAAGTTAAAACCAACAACAAACAAGCATACAAGAGTGCACACAAATTACATGATCAAAAGTTAGGGCATTTCTAAAAAGAAAAGTTTTTAGAAAATTCCATAATAAGTGCTAATACATTTTACTAAGTTTAGAGTGTTATGTATACAATCAAAGTTCCATAATAAGTACCATTATATTTTAATAAGTCTAGAATAATCCATTAATTATTAAATAGATAATGACTTATCATAATCAAAAACATATGGAGGGATTTAAGGTGAGATATCCTAATTAAGATAAGCATATCTTTAATAATTATCCACAAATCCTTTTCTCTCACTTCATGGTCTTGTACCACCTCCTCAACTTGAGGAATTTGATTTTTGATGAGTTTTTGAGTTAGAATTGAATTTTAATACATACAACCTATTCTAATTTAACTAGTATACATATTTTTTTTATCTATTCAACTCTAAGTCCTAGAACTTGGTGAAGAAGTAACAAAGTCTATAAATAGACTCATTGGCGCACAAAACGACACTCTTGCTTCTTTGTCTATTTAGTGATTGAAATTTCAAGTCCTTAAACACTTCGAGAATTTTTTATTTTAATTTGTATAAATCGAAGACCAAGAACAAAGAGAACTAACCTTGATTTTGTGCAGGTGTATATGTGAGAGTAGAGAGAAGTCACTTAAGAGTAGTCTCTCATCTTCAACACCATAGGTAAATGTAATTCATAAGAAAGTCTTGTCATAATTCTTTAATTTACATGTAATCATTTATGTTGTATTGACTAATCTAAAAAATTTTGTATTTTGTGCCTTAGAGGTTAGTCTTAAGATTCACCAAATCCCAACAGGCTTGAACGCATGTACTCTTTCTTGTTTCCTTCTTGGTTACTTTCCATGTGAGATATTTTTTGAACCATTTAGTCATTTGTTGTAGAAACACAAATCTTGTCCAAAGATTTTCTATATGATTCCAAATGATGGTGTCAACTGTTGTTGCCTAAATAACAAAGAAGAAAAAAATTTGTTTCCTAATAATAGTGAAAAGATATCAAAGTTAAGGAATTGAGAGTTGTATCCTCAATTTACACTCTTATGTTTAAATTAGTGAATAAGAGAGGAAGTAATTAATTTAGCAGAACAATAATAATTAGTTGAATGTACCTTTAAGAGAATAAACGAGGTCTATTTATAGAGTTAATGATAATTCAAAACATGATTTCAATTATCTATGATCCTCTTTTGAATTTTAACTTTAAAAGTTTGAACGTATGAAATATTTGGTGTTTAAACTTCTACTTAATGGGTTAAATTTGATGGAAACTTTTATTAGTTTCATTTACGATGGACTTTCACTGTAATCGGACCTCTATTGTAGCCTTATTTTTGCTGTAACAATATCAAATCACATTCATTTTTATGTCTAATTTGCATTGAGTGATGATAAAATGCTTTATAAAAAATGATTAATGGAAAGATAAATTCCATTCTAAAAAACGAATGTTGAAAATGATAGTGTTATTGGACTTAAAAAGAATATTAAGTGTTGCCAATTTTTCGTCAATGTGATCGCAAGTTGGAACATGAATTATGCAACTCTACTGATTTGACATGAATTATCGCAAGATGTTTCCCCTTTATGAAATATAGAGACTTCATTACTTACTATGACAAGAAGAAACTACTTACTTGGAACAAGAACCAAACTCATGTCTTACATAAACAACTACAGACGTACATAGCATATCTGTGTTTCCCTCCAAACAAAAACATTTA
>CANYCX011585428.1:0-24014 GCA_948193385.1 Breynia disticha f. nivosa | reverse complement strand
TTTTTTTAAGACACTTTCCCATCCCAAACCCACCCATTATCATCTCCACCACTACATTTACATTTCATTTATATTTTCACATTTATTTTTTCAATTTATATTCGTATCATAATCGTGTCATTTTATTTTATATTAAATATTATTATTGTGATATAAACATTAAAAAATTAAATTTGTATCATATCACAAATGTATATTCATAAATTACATTATCGAGTTTGATATTTACAACGAGTAGAATATGAACACAACATACACAACATATAAACTAGGATTATTTTATTTGAAAATTGTTGTGCCACGACTATGTTCAGTTCCGTTTCATAAAACATGGAACCGTGAATTGGTGGTTCTGCTAATTTTAAAGAAAAAATCGAACTTAAACCGTCGAACAAGAACAAGAACCGCCAAAACTAGAACCGACGGTTCAGAATCGAAACCAGAACTGAAATCGAACCATCCCGAACCGACTAAATTTGGTTCCGATTCAAGGATTTCTTGAACCTTGAATCTCAAGTTCTGAACTGAAACCTACGATACCGAACCGTTTAACGACGCTAATCAGAAGCGACTATCCAAACCATATTTACAAACAATATTTACAATTTACATCTCTTTACGTGACTACTTCAAACGAATTACAAAAAAAAAGAAAAGAAATCATTATAAAACGAGGAAAAGAGTAGGTGAGGTGGGACCTATCATGCCGTGAGTGTGCGTGGAACGAAAACTGTGGACAAAAACCTGGATTTTGCTGAGATGAAATCACAGCCGTTGATTAATTTTTTCGCAAAGGAGAGAGAAGAAAAGGTGAATGGTCTTTGGTCATTTTGACTATAATAAGCCTTGTGTTCACACACGTGGACGGAAGGCTAATTCCACTTTGTGAAGAGAATCATATACCAAAACGTGGTCGTTTCAACTTTTACTTTATAGTAACACTTTATTTACCATCCCCCAATTATTTGAACTTCTCGGGACTAGTGCTTTCTTTTTAGAATTCTCATTATTGCTTAGAATCGTTTTGCTTACGTTTTTTTTGGAAAAAATTAGACCAAAGTAATTAGTGGATTTGATGGATTGTAATTATTGTAATCTTTCCAAGACTTTTCAAATTTAACATGAGAAAGAGGATAACGTAGCTCGTGTTTGTTTCAATCGATCTTTCGAGTCTTGTTTTTGTGTTATTTTTTGTGGTAGTATTTTCACTATATTTATTATTGTGATGGAAGAACCATTATGGTCCAACTATTATTATTATGTTTTGTCTTAAGTCTCAGTATTCTTGATCTACTGGGTTGAGATTAATCCGAATCGGGGAGAAGTTATAGATGGTTAGGTTTCATTCCCCTCACAAGCGGCGTTGTGGAAGATCGAACCGCAATCCGTTATACCACAGTCAACCTCAATTATCACTGAACCAAGGCACACTTGGTAAATTAGACGTTGACGGTTCAAATAAATATTAAGACACATTTAAAACTACGCTCTATAGTATATTTACGTTGATGGTACATTTATTTACTTGTTTCATATAAAATGAACCATAATATAAGGACAATCTAAGTCATAAATGTTTTATCAAACATTTATTGTAGTCTTTGAAAGATTTGTACTTCATCAAATTAAGATAAATCTAATGTTACTTTTTTCATTCGCTTATTTTTCAGTAAGTTCGACATCAAACTTCACGTTTCAATAAAATCAACCAAAATAAGCCATAATCAAGAGGTAAACTCTTGCATTAATTAAATTTGAAAAAAAAAACTCATAAAAAATTATGGAAAAAAGCAACATTTGACAAAGTTTCTTCTCTTTAATATTTCCATGCAATTATATGGAAAACGTCACCATCACCCATCTAAATTAAAAATTTCACTTTTACATACCAAATACAAAAAAAAATCACACACAACACAAGAAGTTAGTCAATATTCCAAAAGTCATAAATAGCATAAAGGGGACAAAATCGGAAAAAAATTAAAAATTGTAGGGGCAAATCAAGAAAAAACAAAAATAAAAAGGCGTCATAAAAAATCAAGGGTGTTTATTACAAAGAACAAAGTTGCGTGCTGGTGGGAATAATTACGAAGAAAAAGAAAATTAAAATAAAGTGGGTCCCCAAAATGACGTGGCAAAATACTATTGGCTACCAAATAAAGAGAGAAAAAATAACAAACGGAGAGAGAGAGAATAGAAGAGAGAAGCACAAGAGAAGAGAGAGAGAGAGAGAGAGAGAGAGAGAGAACAGTCTCATCTCTCTCGGAGAGGTTTCATATTTCTGGTTTGGTTGGGGTCGGAGTAAAGTGCCGGCGTGGCAAAACCGGGGCATGGAAGAAGTTGCCATGCTAAGGCAACTGATAACGCAGCTTCAGCATTTCTTCAATCACCAAAACGACAACACTAACAGGTTTAGCTTGTCGTTTTACTGTTATAACCTAATTATTTTTGTTTTAACTTATTTTTTTTTTAGGTTCAGTGTAACTGTGTGTGAGTGAGAGTTTGGTAAGTTAGGTGAATACATCATTGTTCGATGCCGTGTTTTGCCACGCAATGTGAAATTTCTTCCTTTTTAATTTTTTTTGGATGTTTTTGTTTCTGAATAATCTGTGCTGATTTTTCTTCCAAGGGATTTCGATACGGCTATTTTATTTTACGGTATAAACAATTTGGTTTTATATTTTATATTTTTTTATTATTATTTTCCTACGGCGAAGTTGTTATGTATGGTTAGGTCGAAGCTGATATGCTCTGTTGTTAATTGTGTGCTCTGGTTTTGTATGATCTGCGAACCAAGCTTCGGATTATTTAGGGATCAAAGACATCATTTCTCGACGAGATTTCGATAGTTTTGTGGATTTCGTTCTCGAATCATATGTATTTTTTCTAGGAAAGGAGTTTGAATTGTTTGTTTTGGAAAAATCGGTTTGTTGGTTTGTTATATGAAATTTGATTGTTCATGAATTCCTTCCTGACTCCATCTGTGAGTACTTTTGGATCATGCTAACGCGTAGCGCATTTGGTTAATCGTTTTTGTTTTGGTGATGAATTTGTTCTTGTGTTCATAAAGTTGATTTTGTTTCTTAGATAATATTTTTAAATTACTAGTGCTTTTGGCTGCTGAGATTTTTTTTAAGTGAAGTTCTTTCTGTTTGCCATTAGTAAACTTTGAATAGAATTTATTCTGTTCTGTTTGACTCATGCTAAGGTCGTGCAGTTTCTCTGTATGATACTGCTCCTTGTTTAATAATGGTGTGTTAATTTTTATACAGAAAAAAAACCCTGACATTTTCTTTCTTTTCTTGTCTTAAGACGTGGCCTATTATGCGTAGTAAGAACCTTCTTATATTGTTAATAACATATTATTGTCCCTAGGAGAAGATCTTGTCAGTGTTGTTTCGTCTCTTCATCGACTAGACCCCACCCTCCAAACTCTCCAGAGATCTTTTGATATGTTTTGATTGAACATTGTTCACTCCTTTTCATCGGTAAAATTTCCCCGTTATACGGAGAGTAACCTACTTTTACAACTCTACTCTAGCAGAAAGGACTCCGGCTAGAACTCCTATTAAGCTAAACAAATAGATTACGACAGAATGATTAGATGGCTCCAGCTGTAATGTAAGCACTTTTTGATTACATTTCAGTGAACCTCTTAAATAATTCTCGAGTTTGGGTAAACAAATATTCTCCGTTCTCTTTGCAGTAGCAAATTCTCATTCCAGCAGTTATGAGTATCTCCCGATAATATTTCTGAAATGAAGATATTCTCCTCGTTCATAATGATGTTCTGGATTTTGGTTGTAACTCTATGGTCTGCACTTTGTCTTTTTGACATCTTAGTTCTGTAGCTACACTTCGTGATAATTTTGTGCTGCACATCTGAATTACTGTAATTAGATGAAGGTTAAGTTTGTTCCTTTGTTTTGTTTCAGATGGTGTGTCCTCGAACTTGATGATGGCCCCACAGATGATTATTGTAGCCTCATAATGGCAGCTGGAAAATCTGGAAACTTAAAGATGACGGAGCGTTGCAAGCCTCCACCGTCCAAGAAATCTAAAAAGGAGCGAAACCGAGGGAAATCACTTGGAAATACTGTTACATCTGAGGCTATGGAGCAAGAAATCTGGAAGGGATTTCCAGAAGACCTATTTGAAGCTGTCATGGCCAGACTTCCCGTTGCTACTTTCTTCCGATTTCGCTCTGTTTGCAGAAAATGGAATTCTTTGCTCGAATCTCAAAGTTTCTCTCAGCAATGTGCTGAAATTCCCCAAACCTGTCCTTGGTTTTACACTATCACTCATGAAAACGTGAATTCTGGCGCCATGTATGACCCTTCTTTGAAGAAATGGCATCATCCCACCATTTCTTTTCTCCCTTCTAAGATGATTGTCCTTCCAGTCGCTTCAGCAGGAGGGCTGGTGTGCTTTCTTGATATTGGTCACAGAAATTTCTATGTCTGCAACCCTCTTACTCAATCTGGGAAAGAATTACCAGCCAGATCTGTGAGGGTCTGGTCTCGTATTGCTGTTGGCATGACTCTGAATGGCAATGCAACAAGCGCAGGGTACAAGATTCTATGGGTTGGATGTGATGGGGAGTATGAAATTTATGACTCATTAAAGAGCACTTGGAGCCGACCGGGGAACATGCCCTCTAATATAAAGCTGCCGCTGTCGCTGAACTTCCGGTCACAAACAGTTTCTGTTGGTGATACCCTTTACTTTATGAGGTCGTACCCTGAAGGCATAGTATCGTATAACATGGCGACAGGAGTATGGCAGCAATTCATAATACCATCCCCACTCCATCTGACCGATCACACACTTGCGGAATGTGATGGGCGGATCATGCTCGTGGGATTGCTTACAAAGAATGCAGCAACATGCTTATGTGTATGGGAGCTGCAGAAGATGACACTCTTGTGGAAGGAGGTTGACAGAATGCCAAACCTATGGTGCTTGGAATTTTACGGGAAGCACGTTAGGATGACTTGTTTGGGCAACAGAGGTTTGCTCATGTTGTCATTAAGATCAAGACAGATGAACCGACTAGTAACTTACAATGTCACGAACAGGGAATGGTTGAAGGTTCCGAATTGTCTCGTCCCGCGCGGAAAAAAGCAGCAGTGGATCGCATGCGGCACTGCCTTCCACCCGTGCATTACCGCCGCAGTTTGAGGCGGCGATTTCCATGGCAATGGCCAACGCAGCAGCATTTGCACGCCGTCCGTTATTGGTTCTTCGGCTGCAAATCTTTACTGCCAATTTGTTTCCAGTTCTGCTGGCTATGATTTTGATTAAGTTAAGATACGTGATATTGATTTAGTATGTTTTTGTGTACAAACATGTTATCGATTAGAACTGAAAACAACGTGAAAATTCTGCCACGGGCAGCTTGTTTCAAAACTTGCTGCCAATTGTTGATATCCCATGAAATTTGTGAAAGAAAAAGCTCATGAGCTTATGTTATTCTTCCAAAACTGATAAAAACAAAATATTTTAACAATCGGATTTGGATAACTAGAATTATCAATTTATGATACGATAATACGATTTACCAATAAGCAATAAAGTTAGCTTTTATAATGTTTGTGCGATTCAATTTGACGATTTCAAGATGATTAACACAAATTGACAGCTCTACAGATAACAAGGGACAAATGAATCAGATGAATTCCCATCACCAGACGTGGTTGTATCAAATACAGAATAAACGAACAACACTCGCCATCGCAAATCAGCAAATGCAAGATCGTAAGATTAATAACAATTATAGCATATAACCATATCAGAATTCACCAATTAACAACATTAAACATAAATCTCCAAAACAATTCCGCTAAAAACTAACAACAAATTTAAATCACAAGATCTCCTCAGCTCCAAATCTCCTCAGCTCAAGCCATTCCTCCACTCGTAGCCGTCCTTATAATCTGGAAAAGCGCTGTTGTAAAACCACGACCAAACAGATCTTAGTTTTATTCTCAAAAAGAAAACTAAACTCGCAAAATCAAAGAAAAACTCACATGATCCAATCACAACAAAAACGAAAAATCCTAGAAGAACCGGTCCCACTGGATAATCGCTTCCTTTCTTCGTAGAAGTTTCTGGAACCGCTCCTCTCTTCGTTATGTTCTTCTCGAACTTCTCCACTTTTCTCTCAGCTAATCTTCTAGAAGTCGTCTTTCAAAACAGAAACACATAAAAGTTTTAGAAAAATAACCTCAGCAACATCAATAAAACTCACAGATCGGATCGGATTTGTTGACTTACCATGATTGAGAGGCGAAAGTGAGGAGGTGAGAGACTTCGTTAAATTTGCGTTTCTCCGGCGATACCTGTGTGTTGTAATTTGATTTCGCCGAAGTGAATTTGCGGTTTTGGCTTTGTGGCTTTTTATAGATGTTTGAATAGATTTGTTTGGATAGCCGGGCGTGGCGTCACCGTCTTTGTTTTGATTGGTCGATATGCTAGGAATGAAACGTGGCATGCTTTGATTGCATGTTAGTGACACGTAAGCTTATGAGGTATTGGTAGTTTTGGATGTGGTAGGAGACGGTTTCGTTACAACGCGTTTAATTGAATGTTTGATTTGGTCCTTATTTAGAAAATATTCCTCAGGTCCCTTCGGTTTCATTTTTTCATCTATTAATCCTTTTTGTTAAATGTAACTAAAATGGTCGTGTCCACATGCTGAGTCCCCAACTATCCTTCCAATTTCATTAAATCTTCTATCAAATATCATTATTTATAACATAAACATTACAAAAATTATGGCAATTCGCAATTATATCATTCGTACCATGTCATAATTGTATACCCACAAATCATGTTATCGAATAAAAAATTACTAACTTTAGATCTAAGAGACCACGTTTAGTCCTTTTCAAAACGCAAGGGCTCAATGAAAAATTCAATCATACTTCAAGGACAATAATGTATTAATAAAAAAAATAACAAATTATCCCTAATTTCTATTGTTGTTATGTCTACCAATAATTACAAGAGAGATGAAAATCCACGATCCTTTCATAGGATAAGGATGAAAAAGGAACGATTTAAAAGTCAAATGGCTAAAAATAAAAGTCGTTAAAGTTAAGGAGTCCCTTTGACCTAAAGTTTGAGTCTAAAAAGGATTCTAACTTTGACTTCTACTTATTTTATCACATTGCAGTTACGTGCCAATAACATCTGCCGTATACATAGCAGAAAATAGCTAAGAATAAAATTTCATGTGATTTGAATAAAAAAAAGCCATAAATGTAGGAAAAGGCTTCAATAAAATTGATAAACACAAACAGAATTTAATCCTTTCAAACAAATATCATATTTGGTTCTTCTCAGAACAAGTTACAGTGAAACTATCTGATGCAGATTAGTGTAGATAACAGCACAAGTTACAGTCAAATCTATCAAGTGCTTAACAAACTCCAACTAAGAAATACTACTAGAAATTAAGGGCGTAGGTATTATCACCTGAAGAACCTGAGATTTCATATACACTTCACAAAAAATTGCAGCTTTCATGTCCTTTATGAATGGATGGTCACACCTCGTTGCCCTATTCCAGTCAGCAGACCAATTTCTTTGGTTCTCAAAAATTTAGGATAAGACTGAGCTCAATGAGCACTTACAGTGATATACATATACCTAACCCAAGAAAACTAGTGGGAATTCGAACCTGCGATCGTCAAGATATGAATGCCTTGTCAGTACTGCTAGACCACCGGGTTAGCAGACCAATTCCTATACATAGCTCAAAATCACCCTTCCAGGGACATAAATGAATAATCTCACTAGAACCTTTTTCTCCACTCGACCTCGAGAGAAGAAGGAATTAAGCAACTCATTGATCTCATATTATCCAAATCTGAAGTTGCGGCAAGTCTTTGAGAAAAAAAGTTTATCATTCTACAAGTACATTGCTATTCCCAGGAAATAAATGCGCTTTTACGGAAGATTGTTGATCTTGAGTTCTGACCTGTTGAGAAAAATACCACCATCCAGATGATTTAGAAGCATTTGTAGTTGGGAGGTGGTATTTCAACAGCAATAAATGACTCATGGCAGTTAGGACATAAGAGCTTGCACTTAAGATAAATTCTGTGGTACTCATACTGCATCTTGCATCGATGGCAAACAGTCCAAAATGTGTTAAGTTTTCCAGTATAGGATGGAGCTTGAGCTGAAGATTTACTTGTTTGATGAGTAGTCTTTTGCTTCTTCACATTCATATTTGGCCTGGTGAAATTGTAAACTACGTTGGTCGATGCCATAGATGAAGTGCTTGCCGGAGTTGAAACCTTCCGAGCAAATTTAACATTCCTCTTCTGGTCATAAACCAATCTCCTGGACCTATCAGATAATAAACTCCATGCCTCAAAAATTAACTTAAATGCACCATCAGCTCCTATAGACTTGTTTTTATCAGGATGAAGCGTTAAAGCCAACTTCCTATACTGTTTCCGCATCATCTCATCATCAGCTTGTGGATTTACACCGAGCACTCCGTACCAATCCGCTTCACCGTTTACTTTATTTTCGGCAGAAATATACACATCAAGTGTCGCTATCATCTGGCTAATGCCCTCAAGCATGGGATACAGATTTTGAGCCTTCACAGCAAATTTCTTCGCACCAACAAAATCATTAGCCGCAAACTTCTTCTCAGCAATCTCTTTTGCCCTGGCAGCCTCATCCTTATTACATTCCATTTTTCTCTCGTACGCCTTTCCTAGTTGTAATGTTCTTCAGCTTAATCTAATATACCGTGGCACCGTCTCTACCAAACCAGAACAACCAAGATCACCAATACGGAAACAAATCCAGCCACACACTATTTGATTCCAGAGGTGTGTGATCCTTCTATTCAACTCTACAAAATCCACCAACTACCTCTTATGTTCTAACACCTCTGCATTCAATTCTAGATTTGCCTCATAAGATTCAAAATCCTACATCAAATATAAGAAAAATAAATTTAGTAATAAAAAAGAACCAATAAACTACTGTCTTTCATTGTCCTAACACTTCATTTGCAATAAAATCTACTTATTGACACGCATGCTCAGAAAAACTCCAGCAGAGTAAAGCATGAGAAAATAAAACACACTTCTCTTACACCATTAGTCATGAAACCACAAGACATGCAAATGTTTCAACGTTGGATTTACAAGAACCAGATTTCTGACCAAACTTAAATCTCAAATCCAAACTACTAATGACCATGACCAAGAATTAAGAGCTTAAGGCAACACATTAAGTAGTCAAACAAAAGGTATAGAACTACGGAGATTAGTGATAATTACCAATTAGTGGGGAAAATTTGAATTGCCAAGACACCATGGACAGAACTCAACTACCTTAAGCCTGGACCTCTTCTGTAAACTTCACTATAGCATGGGCTTTCTTCTTTAGATTTTGATTTCGTTGATAACCCTAAATCCAGTATTTCGTAGAGAATTGAATCATGGTTACATTTTAACTCTAGGCATTAGGTTTGCAACTTCTCTAGGGTTATATTCTAACCATGGTTATTCTCAAACCCAATATTCTAGTTCTGCACCTCTCTTTTCTTGTCTTTCTTAAGTTGAAAATTCTAACCATGGTTAAATTTTAACTCGATGATCTTATAAGTGCATGTTAACTATGGTTAGTACTTTAATTTTTAACCACAAGTTTTCTCTTTGAGTAAATTCTTAACCATTTCTTTAGAAACAAAATTCTTAACCATGGTTACTTTAACTATGGTCTTCAAAGTTAAGATGGTCACATTATTTTTCATTTGTTATTAATTAGATCGACTCATTAATTATACCATTAATCATAATTAGTGCTCAAACTACACTAAATTAATGAAGTTTAGTGTATCTCTATTTATAAACCTCGGGATTTTTACTAAGCGTTCCTTTAAGGAGGAGACTCATTGAGACAACAGATTTTGATAGTTCGATGCAGAAAAAATAAATCTGAGCGTTTGATTTATTCAGTAAAAACAATTTTTATTTTACGTAATTTGTATATTTTCAGTTAAATAAAGAAGAAGCCTCATTGAGTCTCCTCTTCATTGGTCTCATATTAAAATTTACCCTCTTTCATAGGCCATATTGGTATTCGATTAACGTCTTATTTATTAAAATTTTTTCTATTGACGTCTTATTTATTAAATTTTTTCTCTCTATTTATAAACAAATCTCTCATTAAATTTTATTATAAAATCCGTTATATTTAAAAAAACACAACTTTTCATTTTATTAGAAGTGGGAGAGGTGACCATGAAATGGTATATTTGGAGTATAAACCTTTTACTGTAGATGCTCTAATAATTTATTTTATGAGTAGTAATTGTGTGTGTGGTTACATTTAAGATTGTGAATTGTGAAATTGTTAAAAAAATTCTTAATTGTAGAAATATTTAATTTGAGATTTTATACTGTAAAAATAGCCAAATTTATATATGTAAACATATCTAAACTTATAAATCTAAAACAATTTATGAATGTCAATGTATGTAAACAATTTATAAATCTAAAACAAATTCTCAAGTTAGCCATGTTTACAATTACTTTTTTTTTTAATATTGTGTCCTATATGCATAATTTAATTATATAAATTAGAGAAATTAATTAGAGTAGTTTAAAAATATAAATGAGTAATTTTTTTATAAAATACAAAAATTACTTTTTTAAATAATAAATAAAAAAAAATAATGAACTTATTTATAATAATTAAAAAGATATTAATTAAGTAATTATCACATTATAGTTTTCAGTTATTTCATTATTACAGACTTGGAAGCCCTCAAATTTGCATTTATTTCTAAATTGTAGTAACAGAATTCCTTCCCATACAGATCTTTGTAAGGACAACGAAAATGGTTCATATTTCGTCGAAATTCGGTCGTTGAAAAATGTATTTTTCTGTAGTGCATCATAGACGCGGGCACGAAGACAAAGGGTCAGCGGCTCGTCTTTTCTTGATAAGGAATATTAGCAGGAAATCTTAAACTTAAACACCTGAAGTGATTAATGGTATGAATATGTGTAATATCTCCACGGTAAAAGGAAAGAAAAGAGCAGAAACTCTTCATTATTGGTAGGCAATGGCGAGAGAAATATAGGACCCATGAAGCAGACACATCCCCACTTACAAATCATTCTTCTCAATGAACTGCTCCACTTGGTTAAGTTTTTATTTGGTCTGAACGGCGAAATCTGAGCACTCCAGATCAATTTCTGTTTGAATTGGATAAGATTACGAGGGCGACAAAACTCTTCCAACCGAGTTTTAACGCAGTTGCTTACCCAAGACTCGAACTCGAAATCTCTGATTAAGCTAGAACAACTCCATGTCAGTTAATCTACGTGCTCTGCACCACTTGTTTAAGTGCCCACTATTGGATTTAACACAATAATCCAACTTTGGTAGGTCCTAATCCATTTGGATGATTAATGTATGAAAAAAATAATAAAAAGACTGATGAGTTGCTCTCTGATTTCTGGATATCACTCTTTTCAACTATTAGCCTTGGCATCACGATTGCGACCAACTTCAGGATCCTTTCTCATTTCCTCACCAACATTCAAGAACAAAGCAGATTGTTCAACAAACACGAAAATAAAGGGAGCGAAGGGAATAATCGTCTCTTTATTGTACATATTTCTACAGTTAACCTTTTTATCTTTGTATTTTTTTCTGCAATATCGTTTCTCGTGTCGTTAAATGAATTGTCGACACTGACAACGTGTTAAAAAGCAAAAAGGATAACTTTTCCTCTGTACTTTGAATTACTGGGAAATGGCATGTGTGTGTAGTGCGGCTTCTGCCATCTAATTATTGGATTCAATTTGCTCTCTTGTGTCAGTGCATTGTGTGCTTCGTTATGTGGCGTTCGACTGTATCCAGACCTCATTCTATCCACCTCTTTCATGCGTTTCCAACTGCAAGCAATAGAGCTGTCCAATCTCTTTTGAAAATCTAGACGATATATGAGAATGACACTCTCATTACAATAGTTCCTAGTCGAGTTAAGGAGCTTTTACGATAAACGGGACCATCAGCTGCTGTGAAATTGTTTGGACTCATGTACCTTTGCGATTTTTTGCTGAAAGAAGAATATCGGTGGTTTGAGAAAAGGAAATATTTATAAACAAACATTAACTTCGAGATATGGAGCGATTACACATATAAATCCAAATCTGTTTTGAGTTTACATTCACAAATTATGCATAAATGATGTTAATTATCACCTTTAATTAAAACAGTTACTTTGCATAATGAAATAATAAGATAATCTGTTATGATTATGAATGCAATTGCTGTGTGACTCACCAAAAGATGAAGGAACCCATAAATTTTCTGATTTGATGCTTTGCTTATCTCCCACATTCAATAATCCTTTACTTAATTCTTTCACTTTTTGAATTTTTCTTCTAATTATTGTATTATTCTAACCTATAAATATTATATATGAAAAAAATATGCAATGAAATATGTCGCTGGATGGAAACAACTGTTTGTAAATATTATTCGTTTTAAATTCCGTTTTTCTTGTGAAGAGAAATAAAAAAAATATTATTAGACATAATGCTTTTAAAATTAACAAAAATTTTAACTTAGACTAATTTATAAAAAGGTTCGACGACTAATGCAAAAACGAAAAAGTAATTATGAATATAACAAAATGACAAAAAAATATTTAATCAATAAAAAAAATGAAGAAGTAAAGAGAAATAGTCTCCTAACAAACAAACAAGTCCAGTTGTAAATGAAAAAGGTTATAGTTAGGTAAAAAGAGAAGGGTGATTAGTAATAATGAGATGCTTTGCTTGGTTTGCTTGAGAGCTTTAAACATCTCATTTCATCTCATCTCATCATTTCTTGTCTAAACTCTCGGTCTCTCTGACATATTGACCGAGACTAATTAGGTTCGGAGCGAGATGTACAGCTTCTCACTCACGGGGACGACTCTCCTCAAACTCGAACCTGAGTTTAAACTTTGATGAGAGGATCGAATTGTCAGTCCAATCAATACATCATGGGTTCATCTCATCATCTCATCATCTGTATTCTTCAAGTTGTGGTGGCCGTAATCTCTGACTCTTGCCTTGTGTTTTTGTTATTGCTAATCAACCAACAAAGCCTCAAAACAGGGACGGACTTATTTGTGGTCAGTGGAGACCTATGTTCTCACTAGTTTTGACAAAATCTCTTATAGCAGATGTTTCGCTAATTTAATTATGAGTGATGTTCCCACCGTTTATAAGTAGTGTTTCCATTGGTTACCCATCAAAATCTGTCGATTTCATTAGTTCGCTAAACTTAATACCTCAGAGTAATATTTTTTCTGGATCTATCTCTGTTTCAAAAGTATGTCCACTTCCTATGTTCTGGTGTGACAAGTCCTCTCCTTTGAGCCTAACCAACTTAGACATTATTTTAAAAGTAGAAAAATAACTATATTAAAAACAATATTAAAAAAAACAAGATAAAAAAATATTGAAAAAAAATAAAAAATGAGTAAAACTATATAAAAAATATGGCAAATAAGAACAAACTATCCTGCCCTTTCTATTTTCGTGACAGATCTTATCGTTTACTTTATTTTTCTCCCCAAATTATTCACTATATAACTGTAAATTGTTTTTCATATTGTTCGTTGCTATGCCACCAACGAATTTCCATGTTGGGAAGTTACATGCACGAAGACAATAATCCCAAACGTATTACGTCAATAAAATCAATAAAAATCTTAATTTAAATGAATTTATGAAAAAATTTAATAACCACTATAATTACGTTGAAAACACAATAACCATAAAATAATTACGCGTATCGATCAATTTGATTCCATAACATGAACACTCTAAATAGATTTTGGCTACAAGCCCTCCCAAGCTAGTGGGGACAAAAACAAATTTATACAGTAAGTTATATGCACAGTTTTCAGTGTAAAAATACGAGTTGATTTTTGATAAAAAAAATCATTTTATAGTTAAAATTACATTTGTTTGACGAAAAATAATTTTTTTTAAAAATTCTTAAAAATTAAGCCGGCACAAAGACTGCACCTAACCCCAGCGACGGGCTTCCACAAAAGGGATAATTGAATTTTACTTGAAATGTGACTAATTGTTTTAAATTATTTATTAAACATGTTACGATATGACAAAACGGTTTTCCTTTATGTTATACATAAAACACAACCTAAATGACAGAACATTGTAACAAATTAAATTTAAATTATTAATTTAAGATATTATTTATTCTAAACATGAGATAGTTATGTGTTATTGGCTTAGAAAAATAATTTAAAAAGAGTTACATTCACATGTTCCACCTAACTTCCATCTGTTGCCGACCCACAAAAGGCATTGTTAGGTCATCTTATATTTTTTTCAATTTTTTTTATTATAAGAACTAACTTATTTTTCCTGCTTTGATCATCAATGAAGTTCATCTGCAAAAAATTAATTTAATTAATATATAATTTACATTGAATTTGAATTGCTCAAAGATTGACAAAACAGTTCAGAAAAATATTATTATTTTTAATATAAAAATTAAATTAATATTATTTGTGTGAAATTTAATTATGTACTTATTAATCCGCACAACTTTGCAAATTGAGAGATGGTAGAATGGGCTCGGCGGACACGTGGCAAAGAAATATTATTCGACCCCCACAAGTGACACGTATCAAATTAAAAGCGTTATAAGTAGTACACGTATGACATTGTGATTGGATAGCGCCGGAAAACTGTTCTGGTGACGTGGCAAATCATTGTCAGAAAGCGGACACGAAAAGAAGAGTGGGTAGTGATGGCCTAATCACTCATGACAAGGCCTCGATAAAAGTGCCTTTCTTTACAACTTTGCCACCACTTTGTCCGGTAAATTACTTCTCTGCCACCGTTGTCCTCTGTACTTTCTGTCTTGGTTCTATCTATCCAGCTCCGTAACAGTTTTGCCCTTCATTCAATGTATCCAATGTCTTTTGGTGAACTACGTAACGTAAATGAGCCGAGTCGTTTGTCATGTGAGTAAATCTGGTGTTGTCACTTCCTCGTCATTCAATCAATCTATTGCTGTCAAATAAAATTATATTTTAATTTTTATTTAATCAAGTACGAAAAAACTCGTGAATAGACTCGTCAACTCTCGATGTGTTGTAAATAACTACAACCTTAATGGTATGCATAAATTTTTCACATGAACACAAGAATAATTACAAGTCATAAAATACTTACATGATTAATGGGCATGTTTTAAAGCAAAGAATAAATATGATTAGTGGGTATGTTAAAATTAAATTGAAGTAAATTAAGAAAAGATTAGGCATAATAACACCTCGAGAGGTACCAATCATGGGGCCTATTAAGTTTTTTATTAAGTGTTTTTTTGACTCAAATGTTCTTTTTAATGATAATTTAGAGAAAAAGTAGAGGAGAGCATCAAATGCTAATACGTTAATGATATAAATTTATTTTTTATAATATTTATGTTTCAAGTAATATTATTTATAAAAAAATAATATAATATAATTACGATATGAGTAATACAAATTGATAATCCTACTGGTAGTCATGAATACATTCTTCTTGCTCCTTTGGTAAAGTGATTTGTGGGTACCACTTTCCTGCTTCTCCTAGAACTCTTCTCAAGCTCAAGGTGATTCGGCCCAGTACATCAAGGCACAGAACCATGGCCTTTATTGTACACTCAGGAACAACAGTTGACCCAGTTACTGACAAGGAAACACGTGGCAAGGAGCGTCTAGTATTCAACTACAAAACGTAATCCCATTTAAAAACATGCCAATAATTGATGCCAAACATTATGTACTTTTACAAGACAATTAAATTATATAGGAAGGCTTTGGATGGTGTTGATGGAGATAATGGCCTATGATAGCAGACAGTTCCACAACCATATTCTCCTCATACTACTTTCGGAGATTCTTCTTCTTCCTATTGGTAATTAGTGTGTCCATGATTTCATTTTCCCTCCTCTTCCTGTCACCTTATATATTTACTGCTCCCGCTAAAATTACTGCGCCTTCCTTCTTATCTTGCTAATATATCACAATTCAGTCAAAATTTAGTAACGTAACAATAGTTGAACGCTCCCAAGTTTCTTGGTTTCTGATATTGTTTCATTTCAAGAGCTTAACGTCTCTTCAAGAAGTCTGGTTTTGGTGTTTTGCTTTGTTGGGTTGGTAATTCATCAGTAAATTTGTAGTCTTTCTGGTCAGTTTTGTTGTTCTTGGTTTTGGTTTTGGTAGTTGAGTTGGACAAGAAAGAAAGAAAAAAGAAATTTGATTGGTTCTTGTCTAGAATTAGACATTCAGAATCTAAGGATTCATTGATTCTTTGTTATGGATGTGTGAATTTGTAATCTTGTTTCAATCATGGGTTCATTTCATTCTGAATTTTCTAACTCTGTAGCTGGATAAGATAGCATCTTTACAAAGAAACTCTTATCCTGTTTTCACTTTTTTTTTCAGTGAAGTTTGGAGATTAGTAATTTCTTGCTCTTCTTCACCTCTTAATGTTCTTCTTCTTCAATCTTCTTGTTGTAGTTTCAAGGTTAGAATTTTCCTAATGTTCTACTTATCTCTGCTTTTTTCTTAAAAAAATTTCTGGTTGGAAGAACCCGAAGTCATACCAATTCACCAAAGATCCTAAATTTCCAACTTGGTTACTGTTTTTGATGAGTTTGCTTCATGCATTTGGTTTTGGTTACAAGGTGGGGCAAACACTTTGGACACTATGTTGCTGGATTTTGTCATTAATTTCAATGAACTGGTTTAGTAATGGTGGAAATTCTGAGATTCAGACTAATTCACTTGGTCATGGTAGCAAAATGAGGATCAGATGTTGGGAAAAGATTTCTGCAAACATTTGTGAGATGCATCATTATTACCAGTATATTGGGCCTAAGAAAGTAAGGAGAACATGGCGGAGAAAGCTTTTGGTGACATGGATAATTGGTTGGTTTATTGCCGCTTTCTGGATATTTCGGTACATGAATTCTCAAGCCTATGAGAAAAGAAAGGAGACACTTGCAAGTATGTGTGATGAGAGGGCTAGAATGTTAAATGATCAGTTTAATGTTAGCATGAACCATGTTCAGGCCATGTCCATTTTGATCTCAACTTTTCACCATGGCAAGAACCCTTCTGCTATTGATCAGGTTAGCTAGATCTTGCTTTAAAGTATTGCAAATTCCTATCTTAATTATCGGCGTTTGATGTTTAGTTACTACATTTAGGCTTGTAGTGTCAGTGGGTGTTTTACTAGAATTGATTGAATGATTAGTTAAGGCTCGTAGTCGTAGCATTGTTCATGGTAGTTCGGTTCTTATTGGTGTATGTGCATTGGAAATTTTTCCAAATTTGCAGATGTCTTTGTCCTGAACTAGAGCTGAGTTATTTTCTCGTCCAGTTTTCGCAATTAGTTGATCAAATGCAAGGTCTAACTTCGATGATTTCGTAGAGAACTTTTGCAAGGTATACGGATAGAACTGCATTTGAGAGGCCTCTTACAAGTGGTGTGGCATATGCTGTAAGAGTTCTCCACTCTGAAAGAGAACAATTCGAGAAACAGCAAGGCTGGAGCATTAACAGGATGGATACTCTCGAACAAAACCCAGTCAACAAGGATGGTTATGTTCCTGAAGCATATGAACCATCTCCAGTTCAAGAAGAATATGCCCCTGTCATCTTTGCACAGGATACCATTTCACATGTAGTTTCTCTTGATATGCTTTCTGGAACGGTGAGCTTCATTCCATTTTATTGCTGTTTTATGCACCTAAATTCATACACTTGAAGAATATCTAAAATTTCTTTACATTGTTCAGTCACTTAAGAATATTATCAAGTGCAATTTGGCATTTTTTCGATCTCTTTTGCTGTTCTTTTACTTGTTTGTACTTGTACGGTAAATTCATCGGAGCTTTTTTCTGTACATTTGTTCTTACAGGAGGATCGAGAAAATGTGTTGCGTGCTAGAGAATCTGGAAAAGGAGTTCTCACTGCTCCTTTCAGATTACTTAAAACCAACCGCCTTGGGGTTATTTTGACATTTGCTGTTTACAAGACAGATCTCCCCTCGAATGCAACTCCAAAAGAGAGGATTCGAGTAACTGATGGGTATGATTTTTTTCACTAACAACTAAATATTTTAGTATTCATTTCAGAATTCAGACGATCAACCTGCTTAAGATAGTTTTGAGGGTCTTAGAGGTTAAGGTGTTACCTAGCAAATGCAAAATAAAGAAATGTTCAGTAATTTAATAGTTAGGTTATCATCTTCTATAGCATTCTTTCCACTGTGAAACAGGTATCTTGGAGGCGTGTTTGATATTGAGTCACTTGTGGAGAAGCTGCTTCAGCAACTTTCGAGCAAGCAAACGATTCTTGTGAATGTGTATGACACATCTAATCAATCTTGCCCAATTAGCATGTATGGCTCGAATGTAAAAAATGATGGCTTGCAACACATCAGTCCTCTTAATTTTGGAGATCCCTTTAGAAGGCATGAGATGCACTGCAGGTAATCAATGAGCATTCACTCTTTGGTTCAACTTTCCGGAAAGATGTTGATAGCATGTCTAGTAATTTCCGCATGTTTACATTTCCGCTGTCACCATAGAATTTGCCAAAACAATCTTCCATGTCAGTCAAAATGATTGCATAATGTAAGTGGTCTTTTTGTGCAGATTTAAGCATAAGCAACCTTGGCCATGGTTAGCGATAACAACCACTTTTGGCGTTCTTGTGATTGCATTGCTTGTTGGTTATATCTTCCACGCAACCGTGAAGCATATAGCTAAAGTGGAAGATGATTGCCAGAAAATGGAGGAGCTCAAGAAACAAGCTGAGGATGCTGATGTTGCCAAATCTCAGGTATTTCCCAGATTTATTTAGTAGATTTGTTTATAGCTTAAACTTACTTACATGTGGTCCTGATAAAAATCTACTTTCTTAGTTTCTTGCGACAGTTTCCCATGAAATCAGAACCCCGATGAATGGTGTTCTAGGTGAGTTTCACATTTTATATCTGCTCATTACTATCGTAATTATGCATTGTCCTTAAAGAATTAAAAGAACATTGTAGCTGCTGGATCAACTAATACTTGACATATGTTTCTATTTATTTCGCAGGAATGTTGCAAATGCTTATGGACACAGAATTGGATGTCACTCAACAAGATTATGTGAGTACTGCTCAGGCCAGTGGAAAAGCTCTAGTTTCACTTATAAATCAGGTTTTGGATCTAGCAAAGATTGAATCTGGTAAACTTGAGCTTGAGGCAGTTCCATTCGATTTGCGGGCAATTTTGGATGATGTTTTGTCCCTCTTTTCTGTAAAATCCCTAGAAAAAGGACTTGAGGTAATTAATATCTTTCTAGTGAAGTGTTGTCCCTCTGTTCTATTTCATCAAATGTCCGAATGTGGCAATTTGTTTGATCAAACTGGTGGAATGTGCAGTTGGCAGTTTACGTCTCTGATAAAGTTCCTGAGACACCATTTGGAGATCCAGGGAGGTTTCGACAAATTGTCACCAATCTCATGGGGAATTCAATCAAAGTAAGTATGCAAAGCTGTTATTTTTTATTGAACATCTGCAATAAGAAAACATAGTATTATCTGTTTCTGGTTCTTATTATGAACCATAAATGTTTTTATCAGTTCACGGAGAAAGGGCACATCTTTGTCACTGTCCACCTTGTTGAGGAAGTTGCGGAGTCTCTAGATATTGAGACACAAGCATTGCTATCATCAAGATACACCTTGAGTGATTTTCCTGTTGCAGATAGGCGGCATAGCTGGGCACTGTTTAGGAACTTCACTGCAGGAGGTCTCGGCAGTACTTTCTCATCATCCGCCACTGATCTCGTCAACATAATTGTTTCAGTGGAGGATACTGGGGAGGGGATACCTTTAAAAGCACAGTCTCGCATGTTCTCTCCTTTCATGCAGGTTGATCCATCAATTTCTCGAACCCGTGGAGGCACGGGTATTGGCCTGAGCATAAGCAAGAGTTTGGTTCGTCTTATGAATGGGGAAATAGGGTTTGTTAGCAGACCAAAGCTGGGATCCACTTTCACCTTTACTGCTGTTTTTACAAACTCTTGCTCTGGACAGAAAACTAACAATCAGTCTAACAGTGTATCATCAGAATTTAATGGCATGAGGGCATTAGTTGTGGACAATAGACCTGTCAGGGCTCAGGTTTCTCGATATCATATCCAGCGTCTTGGAATTCAGGTCGAGTTGGTTTCTGATGTAAATGAAGGTTTTTTCAGCAGTGGGAATACATTTTTCAACATGGTCTTTGTTGAGCAGGAATTATGGGATAGAGATAAATGTTTTGCTGGTAAATTGAGAAAGCTAAATCATGGTTTTTCTCCAAAAGTTTTCATTCTGGCTAATTCTCTTAGCAACCCGAAAACAAGCAATGAAAATTCTGGTATTGATCTCGAGAGTAAAATCATAAAGCCGTTAAGGGCAAGTATATTGGCTGCTTCGTTGCGACGAGTAATGGGGGTTGGAAAAAAGGCTAACCCTTGCAGTGGAGAACTCCGTACTTTGTCCCTTCGTAATCTCCTCCGTGGTCGAAAATTTCTCATCATCGACGACAATGGAGTGAACCTCAAGGTAGCTGAAGGTGCTTTGAAAAAATATGGAGCTGCTGTGGTTTGTAAACAGAGTGGCCAAGAAGCTATCGAATTGCTTGAGCCACCTCACAAGTTTGATGCCTGTTTCATGGACATCCAGATGCCAGAAATGGATGGGTACGTGGGTTCTTTGCTTTATAGATACTGATCTGCGTAGGTTTTCATGCTTAAAGAATTGGAGCTACTTCCGAAACTGATATTTTGTTCCTCAGGTTTGAAGCGACTAGAAGGATTCGTGCGAAGGAGCGTGAAGTAAATGATCGAATTCAGAGAGGAGATTTACCTGTCGAAGCTTATGGAAACATAACAAAATGGAAGGTTCCCATTCTAGCAATGACAGCAGATGTGATCCAAGCGACGCATGAAAAATGCTTGAATCAGGGAATGGACGGGCATGTTTCAAAACCTTTTGAAGCAGGCCAACTGTACCAGGCAGTTCTGCCGTTTTTCGAGCCAACTTCCAACGTCAATTCATAGAGCCGCCTACCAAGGCATGCTGCGCAAGTGAAAACTGCGCTTGTTCTCCAGATAGGAGTCTCGTGGAATTCTTGATTACTTCAACAAAATTTTCCAAACGTAAGTGCTCTCGTCAGTCGCTTAAGTTCATATCTTGTGAAATTATGATATGCTAGATTTTAGACGCGGCGCGTTAGCATTTAAAATTTGATTTAACTCATCTCTCGACTTGATTGATTTGTTGGGAATCTCCGTATCCAGGGAAACATCGATTGCAGGCGAGAATGTAAATACAAGTCACGATTGATTGCCGCGATTACGCTGATTCGATAGAGTTAAATCATACTTCCAGGCAGTACAGATACGTCCATTATGTGCAGAGACAGAGTTTAGAGCATCAAGTTTCACTCCGCTTGGATTTTCCGACGAAATTCCGTCATTACACTGGTTTTGCAGGAGAAGAAAGTTCAGAATAAGTTGCCCGAAGACATTTCAAATCTTTCTTAGGATACTTGTTTGAACTATAGTTTGTTAGATGCTTTCGAAACAAAGTAGAGGAGGAAGCAGAAGTATATAGGAGAGTTACCATGTCAAAGTGTGATCAAGCTAGGAATGTATATAAGCCATTACGGTTGTAGGAGTTGTAGTAACTTGTACAGTCACATTGTATCAAAACTTAGCATAATCACTTCTTATATTGCAAAATAAAGAGATTTTGCTAGAAGAATTGGAGAGATTAATGTTTTCTTAAAAGGATAATATCAAGATTTTGGGGGTAATTAGAGGAAAAGATAGCATAAGTATTTTACCATATATGTTCGCTTAATCAAATTTGACTTTATTATCTCGAAATTTGGCCGTTGGATCAACATCTTATCGAGAATGAATTATCTGGTGATTTCTCAGAATTGACAGAATGTTTCATATGGTACTTAGGTTTTGAAAAATATATGTTTCAATTTATTTTGTGATTTAGATTTCTTTTGAGTGTACAAATTCATTAGAGTGTCTGCAACGCAATCCGTTACTGTCTCACTCTAATATGGCTGGTGGGTTGCGTTGAAGCGACACCTTAAATAGTGGGGCGAGTCTAAAGCTTTTCTGGTCCTATCTCACCTTTTATTTCTTTTTCTTTTTATTTCCGAATATCAATAGTCCAAAAAAATCAATTTTTTAATTAAAAAAAGATGAAAAATAGTAGTAAAAAATTGACATAGAATAATATCCAGACCCCAAAAGTAATACCAAATGCACTTAAAATTTTCTCCTAATTCTTGATTCCAACCTCTTTCATTAATTAATTTTAATGCAAAAGCAATCAAACGAAAGGATTAACCATAAAAAGTAGCCAAACAGGACAAAATAAACATTTTTTAAAATTGAGGGACTGAAACAGTCAACACGCAAAACCTGTGACACCACACGAAAATTCTGCCTTGTAATAAAAAATAATTCGTATATAAACCTGGCACACCATCGTTTTCAGTAATTCTACAGAATCCAGTGGAGAGCGTTATTCGTGAGAGCTTATAAAGCCAAAACAAAACCAAACACATTCTGAAAAAGATCAACAGAGAAAAATGGATCCAGACGCAGTAGCCAAAGCGTTCGTCGAGCACTACTACTCTACGTTCGATAGTAACAGAGCGAACTTAGGGAATCTATACCAGGAAGCCTCTATGTTAACTTTCGAAGGTCAAAAAATCCAAGGCTCTCCTAATATTCTTTCTAAACTTACTTCTCTCCCCTTCCAACAATCCAAACATTCAATCTCTACCGTTGATTCTCAACCCTCTGGTCCCGCTGGTGGTATGCTTGTTTTTGTATCTGGTACTCTTCAGCTCGCCGGTGAAAAACACGCGCTTAAGTTTAGCCAGGTCTTGATTTGTTTTTGATCTGTTGCTTTTTTGTGTTAGATCGGTTTAATTTAGGCTTTTTTATTAAGTGATTTTTGCTTTGGTATTGTCTGTTATTTTGTTAAATGGTTTGTGAACAGAAGCGTCTGAGATGGTCGATTTGTAATCTTGTAATGTTATTTTCTATAGAATATTATTATTTATAACGTAATTATTACAAAAATTTAATTCGTGTCATTCGCGTATAACGGTGCACACAGGAATTGTCAGCTCTAATTTTGAAGGTGATTTGTGTTTTTGTTTGGTTTTTGATGTGTGCTTACTTGTAGAAATGGTGTAAACCGTGTTTGGTTAGAAGTATTTTTTTGTAGCGTATTGTAATTCTTAAAAACTATGCATTGTTTTAGCTTATTTGTTCTATAATCTGCTACTCGATCTACCAAAATCAAAATACGGTTTCTTTAGATCAATGCCATATTATGTATTGAGCTTTTGTGCTATGTGAACTAGTTTGCACAGGATTAGGTTTTTGTAATTACTGTTAATCCCTCTAGAATTCGAAATCATACCTTCGTAATGACTCGTTATCTCTTTAAATTTGATTGTCGTCCTTGTTTCAATGATTATATCGCGACTAGCGAGGTAAATTTATGCGTGTTTTCGGATTGTTTTTGTGGGATTTTGTTTTCTGGATTGTTTGTGTTATCATGGGGTTTAGGTAGCTTGAACTTGAAACATTTAGGCTCGAAATTGCTTTATTCTATTTCGGTTCTTCTAGTTCTATTTAAGCTATGCTGGAGTTCTGTTAATGTGCTAACCGAGCTATGTTTTACTTTCTGGATTTTAGATGTTCCATTTAATGCCAACACCCCAGGGAAGCTTTTGTGTGTTGAACGACATATTCCGGTTGAACTATGCTTGAAGAGGAGATCCAAACTCAATGGTGCCAAATGCCCAGGATTGCAAATGAACTTCAAATATCTCTGTTAAATTATAGACATTTGAATGAGAGC